>PVJH01012375.1:0-64650 GCA_004026705.1 Nesogale talazaci
AGCCTCTGGAGAATAGACCAGAGGGCAGATCTCTAAATTGTGCACCTACTTCTATTTCACAATTATTTGTGGGTTATCTGAGATTCTCCTTTGACTGAGCATCTTATGCTTGTTTATTGGAAGATCCTAATGGGCAGGTTTGAGTCCTTTCACCCTCAGGCAGAGAGATCCCACAGGAACTCAGAAGACCTTGGCCTCAAGGAATGTAGAATCTCCCCCTCCACTTTCTCTGTCTCTGTGGGGTTAATATAATTTCCCCCAACTCTGTCTCCTCCAAAGATTTATGCTTTGAGACTGTCAGACTGCTGTCTGTCCACACCCTGCTGTTGAAAACAATAGCTTACCTCTCCCTGAAGGCTAATGTGGTCCCAGTGAGTGGGTTGATGACCTACTGTTAATGGTCTCTATGAAGAGCCAGAGGACAAGTCAAACCTGTTTGGTGACATCCAAAGTTAGGCTGCCATCATGAGTCTGGGGTCTGCCCATCTTGTCACATATGAGACCCCAATACCTTCCCTTCCACTGGCGTGTGTATCCCTAGCTCATCCCCCCTCATTGCTGTATAATTTGTGCTACCTTTCCCTGTGAGGTGTGGTTACCTGGCACTGGTTTTGCTAAGTACAAAATCACTTATCTTTTTTTTTTTTACATTTGCAAAGAGATTCTTATAATTTTAGTCAAAAAGGAAAAACCTGTAAATACTGAACAGGTAAAAGTTGTGTGATAGATATACAAGAGGGCTTCAAAAAGTTAGTGGGAAACTTCCATTGTTTTCAGATTTTCAGTCATCAGTGGGCTATTTCTTGCACCTGCATGACCAGGTCCTGGGCCTTCTTGAAAACTTGCAGGAATGAGAGGAAATTGGGATGCATGGCTACGGTGGGTTCTTCTTTGTTCTGTACTTTCTCCAGGTCATAGTCCAGTTTCTTTGTTATCTTGGGAGAATTTACGTCAGGTTGGTCCAGTTCTGGGCGCTCTGACTACACATTACTCAGGCTTCCATAGCGTCTCTGGCGCCACGGTCCTGCACAGCGAGTAGAACCCGCGCTAGGGTCCTACTTTTGTTTAAAACAAAAACAAAAACATTCATTTTTCATTGTCCTGTAACACCAAGCGCAAAAATCCTTCCTGTGCAGCTGCATAAACTCAGTTCAGGAGCATCGCCCCCTTGAGTCGGCCGACGGAACCACGCCTGGGCGAATCTAAACGCCGGAGAGGTGACCTTTAAACACCGAGCATCGGCGGCGAAGGTGGAGTGAGGCCCAAACCTCCTGCGAGAAGGCGTGAAGTTAAGCAGAATTTAAATTTGTTTAAACAAGGCCATTTAACAGCGGCGAGATTATAGTAAGCAGGTAGAAAGCCCTCCTTCCTCCTCGAGCTCCGCCGGCCAAGACAGCTTGAGATCGAGCCCGTCACTCTGCAGCTTCGGCAACGTCCGCCGCTTTCCGCAATTCCACGGGATTCCATGCCTGACACTATCATCCAAAACGCAATTTCGCTTTTAATCAAGGAATTCAAACAATGTGACGGAAAAGAAAGCTACAGAATAGCATTTGGGGGTCGACAGAGAAGAGAGAGCTGAGGAAACAGACTTCCCAACCAGTCAGGATGGCCGAGCGGTCTAAGGCGCTGCGTTCAGGTCGCAGTCTCCCCTGGAGGCGTGGGTTCGAATCCCACTCCTGACAATAGCTTTTTCTTTCAATTGGGGCGATCTCTGTCACCTACAGTGAAGATTAGAAATCATGAAAATGAACTTTGTAATCCATGAGACGAATTATCTAAAGAAAACCTTCAGCCCGAGAAAATCGTATATGAATTAACTACTTTCTTCAAAAAAAGGAAAAAAAAGTTAAATAAGTTACAGCAATACTGGGGATATAATTCATGCCATGAAATAATATGGTTAAAAAATGGTCAAAATGAAAAAAAAAAAAAAAGAAAGGTCAAAATGTCAAATGAATATTATGCCATACGTATTTTATCATAATAAAATACAAAATAAAAAACCAATATCTAGTTAAAAAAAAAACATCTAACTGGCATCTCCATGCACTTTCTTCCCCTCTTTTGATGAGGTATGATAAAGAAAAACCCCTGTGGCCCTAGCTAGAACCTACTTGTTGTACACGAATGTCTGGAGTACTAGAAAAAATTAACTACTGATTTCAATCTTATTTTCCATTCTGTTTTCTCTTTGCCATCTCACTTTTACAGGCAGAGGACTTAATGAAAGTGAATGCTTGGTTAATAGCCCATTATTATTATTGACAGATGGAGAAAACCTTATTTTTTTTCTATTTACTTATTCCTTTTAAATTTACCTTGCTCAATTCAATTTCAATCTTCCACCTCATTCTCATGTGGAAAAAAAATTTGGAAAGAGCATCCTTTTTTTTTTTTTTGATATGGTTATGTAAAACATGCATTACTGATTTGGGGTCATACCTTTTCACTTTACCTGAATGGCCCCATATCACATATCTACTTTTACTGTGTTCATGTTGCACAGCAGTTTTGAGATTTATGTGTGCACACTTGGTGCTTTCCGCTTAGATCCCAGCGTGGGGCCACTTTCCCACTCCCACGCTTAGATCCCAGCCGAGCCACCACGAAAACATCATGGTTCTGCCCTAGACACCCCCTTACAGGCTTGTGCAAGACTCGATTTGAGACGTAGCAGGCTCCAAACAGATGCTTTGAGACCTCCAGAACGATCCCTGTGGTTCAAGGTCCCGAGTACTCAGCCCCGCACTGGGTTTCGTAAATACAAACTCTGAACTTAGAGGCGAAGAGCTACCGTTATCAACTTTCATTGGACATACTTCTTTTTTGAACGCATTACTTGGATATTGATATTCGTTCTTACATAATTTCTTGCAAAGTCTCACTGAATTAAAACAAGTTACCAAAATCCCCCCCGCCCCCTCCCCCCCACCTCATTCTTAGCAAAGTAAAATCAATAGTTCCATGTAGCATCAGATCACAAAGGGAGAACACCGGGTTGATCTTTGGATGATCGTTGATAGTCCAAATTGTCTTCTTGCCTTCTTCCCCACATTCTTCCCAGTGGCTCCACACTGGACCCAAGTCTCCCTGCCACAGAACTCTTGTGAAAAACGTCCTTTGTCTTTTCATTCTCTTTTTCCATGAGTCTAACTGGGTTTCGTTTTCATTTTAACTGAAAGGAAAATGAATTGTTGCCACTTAGAAAGACTGTTGTCCGCAAGGATCAAAAAACACGGATGTCTACCCTCTGGTTCCACTCCTCCCTCCTTAGATATCCTGAATGAAACGTGATCATTAGGCCCCGAGGCATCTGCTAATAGCTGACAAAGGAGGGAATGACTAATAGACGTGTTTCCCAGGGAGATGGGAGGAGCACAAGTAGAGGTGCCTGGAGAGCCAGCAACTTGATCCCACGCAATTCAGGTTGCCTGTGCAGATGGGTGGACTCTGCCACTTAGGCGCTGTATGACTGACTATCAGTGTCTTTGCTTACCTGCCTCTCAGTGGCCTCTTGTTCTTTAAAAAGAGAACTGTGCTCGCTTCGGCAGCACATATACTAAAAAGAGAAATTAATTTTCTCTTACACCCACTGTCAGTCTGTCTCACTAGTGTGCCTGCTGCTGTAATATTAGATGCCATGTCACCAGTACTTCGAACAGCAGCAGGATCATCCATGATGGACAGGTTAGCGGCGTATGTGTATGGGGGAAGGCGGGGAGAAACGGGGCGGACTTCTAGACTAAGCTAGATTAGGAAGAAAGACATGGGGGTCAGCTTCCCAAAATTAGTAAACACAATCTTTATGGGAGACTGTAACTCTTCAGCTGATTGAAAAGCAGTGTGCGATCGGTGGAGGGAAGGTGGGGTAGAGAGGGGAAGCCAATCACAAGGGTCTATTCTACACATACCTTCCTATCTGGAGATCGGCCATCAGAGAAGCCGGCAAGAGGAGGTGTTGGACAATGTAAGATATGACAAAATAATAATAATTTATAAAGTAATGAGGTGTGATAGGGCAGCAAGGCGCAGGGAGGGGAAAGAATGAGAAGCTGATATCAAGGGCTCAAGTGGAAAAGCAGATGTTTGGAGAATGATGACGACAGCAGGCATGCGAAGGAGTTTGGCATAATATATGTGCGTATTGTGATGTGATGTACAAGCCCCCAACAAAATGATTTTAAAAAAACAGTGTTTTTCTCTTATGGGTAGCTGGTAATTCCAAAGTGCTGATTGTGTGGATCGCAGTTGTGGTAATTACATAATCTGGTGTCAATTTGGGATTTGAGAGGATTAAGAGTGAAGGGGTGGTGTCTAGTGTGTCAATCCGGAGATAGCCAAAGAGACCTCTGTGTAGGCATGGGCTTCTCCTGAGAATTCTGGGAGGTGCTGTAGTTCCCTTCTGGGAGAAAGGAGGCCGTTCCCTCTCTCTGCTCACTCCCTGGGAGACTTTGTAGCTGACAAGACACATGGAACTGTGCAAGTGTCCTCAGTCAGAGAGGCCCCATAGAGAGACCTCTGCCAGCAATGAAATGCTTACAGCACCACTGGATCTGAAGATTTTCTACCCACTGGCCCGTGATTGTCCTGTATTCAATGTCATTGCATGCGTTTTAGGAGTCTGAAGACTTTCTAGATCGGTACCAGACATGTGGGCTCACATCAGACTTATGGGCTTGGACTAGACTGGGTTGGGATGTGTTCTTATTGTACAAGGACCCTTCCCATGCATGCGAGTTTGGTCCAGCTGACTTACAGGAGTCCAGCTCTTAATGCCACCAGGGTTGCTGGGAATCTGAGGTTGCTTTTCATCTGCACACTGTGGAAGTCCTGGTGGCGCAGTGAACAGACCACGCGGGAAGCCTCATTGCTAGCGAAGGCATCCTGTCTGATAGCAAAAAGGACCAACAATGTCCAGGCAGACCCTTAGTGTGATGGACTGGCCCAATAGCCTTAACAAGGAACTCAAATATGTGGCTGATGAAGGACCAGGCTCTGTTTCCGTCTGTGGCCCAGAGTGAACAATCCAAGATAACGTGAGTCAGAGTCAACTCGATGGCAACTATCTATGTATGTTGTGTGTATTCCATAACTCTGTGTTGTGTGTGTACATATACACATACATACATATAGAGGAGGGGGCTTCAAAAAGTTGGTGGAAATTATCTCTTCACTGTATTATCCCATGAACTTTTTTTGTTTGTTTTGGGCATCACTGCTCTCCGGTGGTGGGAGTAGGAGGCCCAGCCCCACTGCTGGAATTGAACCTCTGTCCCAGTGGGCCGCAGTCGATATCAGCTTCTTATCTCCCCCCTCCCTCCTGCATCCTCCCTCCTGAACCCTTGATAGATTAGAGTCACTTTCACGTTTTACATCATCCTCTGTCATCTTTTACCCACTTTTCTGTTGTTCGTCCCCCTGGGAGAGGGTTATATGTCAAACACTGGGATTGATTCCCTCTTTCTCCTCCCCGCCTTCCCCATCCCTCCTGATGTCAGTGCACAGGTTCTGGTCTGGTCTGTTTGTAAGTTAGAATTGAGGTCATGATAGTGGTGGGGAGGAAGCATTAAAGAACCACAGGAAAGTTGTATGTTTCATCAGTGCTACACTGCACTCTGACTAGTCTTTTCCTTGTGATCCTTTTGTAAGGGGATATCCAATTGTCTACAGATGGGCTTTGGGTCTCCACTCTGTGCCCCCACCCCCATTCACCTTAGGTGTGATTTTATTCTGATCTCATGAACTTGTTGAAAAGTATGTGTGTGTGTGTGTGTGTGTGTGTGTGTGTCTTAGAAGAGTGCATGGAAATAGTAAAAATTGATAAATGTGGGGCTGAGCCCCGGTGGCGTAGTGATTGTGCGCGGGACTGCGGCCTACTGGGATGAAGGTTCAATTCCAGTTCCACAGGGGCAAAGGCTGGGCCTCCTACTCCCACAACCAGGGCAGTGATGCCCTAAAAAAATAAAAAATAAAAATAAAAAAAATCGATAAATGCTTGGGGGGGGGGCTATATTTGTGCATATTTACCAGACCCTGTGCTGGACCCAGAAGATACAGGAGGGAACAGGACTGAGATGGTTCCTGCCCCCAGAGGGGTAGACAGGCCGGCTGCAAAATCAGATCAGTTAGTGAGAGTCATAGTTTAGGATGCTACGGGAAAAGGTTCCTTCCATCTCTTCCTCCCTGCAGGATAATCTCAGTAGTAAAGCAAATGCCTTATTTAATCCATGATCTGAAAGTTCAAATGCCATCCTCACTGTCTTGGCAACACATAGCCTTTTGCAATAAAGGGTGAAACACTCAATATTGATCAACTATGAAAATCACGTCTGGGGCTGAGCCCTGGTGGCATAGTGGTTGTGCGCGGGATTGCGGCCCACTGGGACGGAGGTTCAATTCCAGCAGTGGGGCTTGGCCTCCTACTCCCACCACCAGAGAGCTGTGATGCCCCCCCTACCATCACCACCACCAAAAAAAAAAAGAAAATCACGTCTGTCTGTGTTCTATGTAAACCCACCCACGCCGATAAGAATCCTCTCTGGGTAGCGATCTTCAGGAAGCGGATATTCAAGACCTGGATACTCCCACCTCTGCCTTCTCCCACTTACCACTTTCTCACCTCTAGGAATTTACATACACGTCTTCCTTTGTCCCAAGCACATCTTCCATTCCCACTCCCTCACCTACTTGCTCTGGCCCAGGTAAATTGTATCCCTCCTTCTTGGCTCAGCTTGGTTGTCACTTCTTCCAGGAAACCTTCCTGCAGCTCCCTCCCCCCTCATTCGGTCTGGGATAAGTGTCCACACAGAGTCCACAGCATCCTGCACTCTCAGTGGCATTACACCCCGCTGTGATGTAATCGCCTTGAATGACTGCCTCACCCTTCCCACCAGCCTCAGGGGCTCATAGCCATGCCTGTGTAATTAATGAACATGGCCTGCCCCATATTAGGCCCTCCATAGATAGTCATGAACTAAATAAACATTTACTTCCATGTTTGGTGGATGGAAAGTTAGGAAGACTTTCAGGCTTTGGCAGGAGATGGAAAGCCTCCTCGCTTGGAACGTTCTGTGACGTCAGAAGTCACAGCAGCCAACACCTCTACTTCAGTAGCAGGGGCCCTGCAGCCTGGTGAGGGTTCCCTGGCTAGAAGCAGCACTGCAGGGGGGGAGTCCCTGTATCCTGTAAGCAGGTTTTGTCATCACAGGATGAAGGATAGCGTTGACATTTGCACTGGTGGCTGAGCCTGCCTCACCATTTGAGAGAAGTCTGTAGTCTGAGCCTGGGAAAAAGAACGTTTCTAAGATGAAAGTAGACGGTTCTGGAGAAATCACTTATAAAGAAAGGTGAGGAATCGGTCTGCAGAATAGAGGGAAATGTCTCCCTAGAGGTGGCTATTCATCAAAATATTGTGCCCTGAAGATAGGATAAGAGATCATATTCCCACCCTTGACGACTGATATAAAATTACGTACTCTGAGGACAAAGGGCAGAACTTCCGGAGCTGGGTGAATGGGTGCTGGACTGTGGGATTTGAGTGGGAGGGCTGATAACAGTCAGAGAAAACGCCCCTTTTCCTGACTTTGTGTGTCTATGGAAAGAGCCCAGTTAAAACTCTTGGCCCCTTCCCCGATTCCCAGCCCTTCCTAGATTTCTAGCCCTTGTGCTGTGTGTGGGCTTGAATGTGTGCCTGTTGCAGTAGACGATGCACCCCAAGCTATACAAACAGAGGTTTGTCCTTGTCACCTTCATCCCTGAAGTCACACTAACAGACACTTTCTCTTTGATTTCCTTTTCCAAAGAGGTTCAGCAAATGGAACATTTTTTAGAACTGTCACCTCATCTCTCCTCTTCTGTGGTTATAGTGGAGTGTCATCGATAGTCAGAGATGCAGCCTTCTCAACACCCATTTGGAATTTCTCTCAGGAAGAGAATAAAGTGACCAGAGACCCAGCTTGCAATGCTTGAGATTTGTATTGGGTGGCTTTGCCTTCTACATCCCTGGGTTCTTTGCATTCTCTCAGAAAACGTTACATATGGAATAAAAGTGCAAAGAAATACAGAGCTTCTTTATTTTGAAAGAAAAATAAATGCAACTTTATCACTCTTGTAAGGAGTGAGAGTTCCAAATTCAGACTCATAAAATGCTTTCCTGAAAGGCCATTGGGTCATGTGAGACTCCTCTAGGTTATACCTGGACCACCCAACTCCCTTAGCGGGGAGCAGGAAAACCACAAAAGGCCCCGCTGGGATTCGAACCCAGGATCTCCTGTTTACTAGACAGGCGCTTTAACCAGCTAAGCCACGGAGCCGGCACGCCGACTCCCTTCCCTATTCACCAGGAAAAGGAATGATCTTCGCTTTTGTTCTCATTTATTTCCTCCCTACCTTAGATGGGGAGCATCATCGATGCATCCCCAGAACTCCAAAACGAACCCGCTCTTCGCCGCCCCCAACGCCCGGGAAGCCACGAAGCGGCAGGAAAGCCGTCGTCGTCGCACCGGAGGGGGTAAATCCTTGGGGTGTGCAAGAGGAGTCTTTGAGAAACCACCTGGAAGGGCACGAGTGCATTCGGCAAGCGGCGCCGACATCCTCCCGAAGGTCAAGTGTGACGCGGGGCGTGCGAGTGGGGTGGGTGGGTGGGCAGCAGAGGACCAGGAAAAGCAGACCTAATCTACACCCCAACTGTCCTCCCGGTGACCCCAAGGCCCAGGACGAATTCTTGGCGGGAAGCAAGCTATGTGCTCTGTATTGCACGGTCTCAGTCATCCTCCTTGCTGCTAAAGTTAACGAATGGACATGATTGAGCGCATTAATAATTCGACTTCACAGCGAAGAACCTAGTGCTGGAAAGAAAGAAAGGCGAGAGCCTTCTCGGCCTCTACAGAGAAAGAGACCCTCTCGTATGGAAACACTTGTCCAAAGTATCCACAAGAATTTGTACATTGTCAGGGGGTGGACTGGGGTGTGTGGGGGGTGGATGGAGTGGGGGTAGCGTCTATTTCTAACGGCACCCAACTCTCTCTGTTAGTTAGAATAAGATCTGTCCTTGAAAATATAACTTGAACAGAGGGCTATAGTGAGACTCCCAAGAGTTGACAAAGTGTCGTGATGGTTGTGAAAGTAACATTTTTCTTACTTGGAACCTGCTGTTTTGATGATCACGCTGAAATTTACATCTCACTCTTTCCAAGGCAAATCTACATTGGAAAGATTTGCCATACTGTCCCCGTATAGCTACTGACACTTTCGTCCACCCATTAAGCTTCTTTAAGCTCCCAAATTTATTTGACCCAACCCCTCCCTTTTACAGAAAAAAAAAAATCAAACTGGCACTTCCACTCCTACCCCCACCTCCACCCTCCCCACCATCCCAGCCCCCAATGAAAAACTTTTGTCCTGTAGCTTATCATCCAGGAAAAAAGATGTTGTTAAGCCGTCATGCTGTTCCCAGAGAGAGTGACCCTAAGCATCACAAAGGGAAACACTGCCTGGCCCTGCCATCCTCACATGGCAAGATCCCATGCCTGATCCGCTGTTGCAGTCACATGTCACTCCATCTCCTGGAGGGCAGGGCACGAGCGGAAGACCCTCGGCGAGAGGCATGAAATACAGGTCTCAGGAGGAAGAGTATTAACTCAAGGGTCTTCGAGTTCATTGTAATGGTGGAACAACTGGAGAGAGATAGCAATGACGGTGGTACAGCACCAAGGGTTTGATCGTCGCACTGAATTATGCATGGAAAAGTTGTTGCTCTGCTGAATGCCTATTTTTGCCAAAACTGGGGGTCAGGGGCTTGCATGAATAACAATGATATGGGAAAATAAAAGGCTCTAAAATGGATTGTGGTAAGGATTGTATGCATCTTCTTGAGATACTAAATTGGATGATATGTGAATGAAGTACCAACAAAGCTGTTTGAGATATAAAGCTGTTTGAAATATAAAATATAGGTATCTACTTTTATAGTCCGCTGGATTTTTCCAGCACCGCCCCCCCCCACCCCCAACCAGGGGGCACCTAATAAAGTGACCAAGTTCTAAGCGGGACACCATTGACGGGGGAGGGGGGGGGGTTCTTGATTAAAAATTTGGTCTATTGGGCTGAGCCCCAGTGGCGTAATGGTTGTGTGCGGGACTGCGGCCCACTGGGATGGAGGTTCAATTCCAGCAGTGGGCCTGGACCTCCTACCCCCACCACCGGAGAGCAATGATGCCCCCCCCAAAAAAAATTTGGTCTATATGGAGCAACAAAAATGTTCATAGAATGCAAAACTAGTATTATAATGTATTTATTTAATTTTAAAACACCATGGGTCTTGGGACAAATTGTTTAAAAAGCAGGACATCTGGTCATCTTACACTAATACCTACTTTGGGAAACACAGAAAAAAAGTAAATGCCCACGACACTGCTAGATTTCTTAATTTCACAAAAAGATTGAGAGTCTATAAACTCAATGCTCAGTCTGATTTTTTATGTGCTTAGGGTATATATTATATACAGCACAGTCCCACACCTCACGTGGCTTTGACCAGACCATGGTAGACTTCCAGTCCGACTACAGAGTTAACATTGTCCTCTGACTGGCAGCAGATGGAAGGCCGCTCAGAATTTCCAGGAAGTCACAGGAACTATCTAAGACGTCCCCAGGGAAAATCAAGACTGAACTCTCATTCCCAGAAAGTGGATGTGGACGCTGTCTTCTGCTCAGCTTCCAGTGGGACCAGGAAGGACTCTGGAGAGGCCCCTCCTATTGACTATTCCACACACCTGAAGTGGGAGACATCGCGGAGAGCTGTGGCTCAGAACACTGACTGGGATGCAGAGACACAAGGCAATGGGATGACTGCTGGAGAGAACAGTGCACTGCCACTCGGAGAGAGGAGAAGCATTATGATACTTAGTTTTATATGCCCATTAGGTAGGGTCTAACCACCCCACCCACTACCAGCAAGTCAACTTCCACTCATCGTGATCTTAGATAGGGTTTCTGAGGCTGTCGATCTTTTCAGAAGCATTGGTCTGTGGAGGGGCTGGTGGATTTGAGCCAAGGACCTAGTGGGTGTGAACCAGTGACTATAACCTGGTCCTGTTGGCCTTGTAGTTAGCTCACAGTCCTCCGTTCCAGAGCATCTGTCAGTACAGACAGAATGCTTCTGAGAGGTGCGGATGGCAAGAAACCTTCTCCCTTCTTTTGGACATGCTGTCAGGAGAGACCAGTCCTTGGAGAAGAGCATCATGCTCTGTGAAAGGGAGGGGCAGCAGAATGAAGGCCTTCAACAAGAGGCCTTGACACAGCGGCTGCAACCATGGACTCAAATCTGAGATCACTTGTGGACCCGATGGTATTTCATTCCCTCCGGACTGGCCACCCAGTCACTCAGGCAGCACACTGAGAGGTTGCTATGAAAGTATTGCAGACATCCATAGGGTCTTGAACGGAAGTAAAAGAGATTATCCTCAATTCCAATCTGTTTACGAGAAAAACGGAAACTTCCTGGAGAAAGAAAGGCTCTATCAAGACTCTATCTCAGGTCCCGACCCAGTTTCCAGCCAGCGGGCTTGTCCTACAGATTTCAGATTTTCCAGCCCCCACAATTGCATCAGCCAGTTTATTGAAAGAAGATTCATCATTGAAACAGAACGTGTGTGTGTTACCTTTTTTGAAAACATAAATGAATCCACTTATTACAGGCCAGAAAGGTTTCAGGTAGTGGAGTTTCTACTGGTCTTTCAGTTCCTTCAGTCTTCTGATGGTGCACTCTCCTGTGATAGCAGAAGGGGGATGGAAGGTCCAGGCCCCACAAGCTCCTGTCTTCATGCAGGAACCACAGCACCAAATGCCCACCACGTGTCTCTTCATTTTGGTTTTGTGGCAGAAGGAGCAAGTGTATTTGCCATGTTGGCTCATTTCAATTTTCTTCACCATTTCCCTGAGGGAAGCACTGTGACAAGTCCCTTATTGGCTCACAATATCCATCTTCTTGGTGCGTTTAGCCATCTTGCTGCCAATTACTCCCAAGGCAGAGAAAACTACATTACCACATTTTTCAGACATAAGATACACTTTCCCCCCCAAAAAAAAAGTTGGGGGGAGGAAATGAAGGTGCATCTGTCTTCTGGTCCGAAGGTGTGGTCACCCCCAAACACTATACTGGTTGTATTTGGTTCAAAATAATTTTTTCTTGTTTTCCGTCTCCAACAGCTGGATGTGTCTTACGGTCAGGTATGTCTTTTGTTTTGTTTGGGGGGTGGGCATCACTGCCATCTGGTGGGAGTAGGAGGTCCAGCCTTGCTCCTGGAGAGCTGCTGCTGGATTCGAACCGCCAACCCAGTGGACTACAGTCCCGCACTCAACCACTACGCCAATGGGGCTCAGCTCCCTAAGTATGTCTTATGGTCTGAAAAATACAGTATCTTTCTCTGGAGACACCTGATTGATATAATTACTGAGGAAAAGACTTTAGGCTGGAATTCCAAGTCTGAGGAGGACAGATTCAGTTCAAGGAGATGCCAAATAAAAAGAAGGCATGGCTCAACTCCCCCCAATCACTGCTTTCCGGTGGTGGGAGTAGGAGGCCCAGCCCCACTACTGGAATTGAACCTCCATCCCAGTGGGCTGCAGTCCCACACACAACCACTACACCACCAGGGCTTAGCCCAGTAGCTGAGACATTTGACAGACTAAAAAGAGACCTTCAAAACCTCCCAGAGACAGGACCCCAGGCCCATTTGTGGGCAATTGGACACCCCCTTACAGACGAATCATGGGGAGGAGACGGGCCAGTCAGGGTGCAGTGAACTAGGGGTGAGCCATACAACTTTCCTCTAGTTTCTGAAGGCTTCCTCCTCCAACTGTAATGATCCCAATTCTACCTTAGAAATCCAGCTGGACTGGAAGAGGTACACTTGTACAGATGGGAACTGGAAATACGGGGAACGCAGAACAGATGAACCCCTCAGGACCAGTAGTGAGAGTGGAGTTACCGGATGAGTGGAGGGAAGGTGGGGTAGAGAGAGGGAGCCAATGACAAGAATCTACACATAACCTCTTATCTGGAGATGGGACATTGGAAGCGGGAGGAGGGGAGATGTCGGGCAGTATAAGATATGACAAAATAATAATAATTTATAAAGTATTGAGGGTTGGTGGGGGAGGGGGAGCAGGGAAGGAGGGGAAAAGATGAAAGGCTGATATCAAGGGCTCAAGTAGAAAAGCAGATATTTGGAGAATGATGACGGCAGCAGGCATGTGAAGGTGCTTAGCACAATATATGTACATATGTATTATGATTAATGATGTACGTGTCCCCATAAAATGATTTAAAACAAACAAACAAAAAAACCTGCCTGAGAGAGATTTTTGCAGAAAGATGCAGAGGAGAGCAAAAGTAGGCTGGGCCTTCAGCCACCCGAGGAAAATGTGCTTTGGGGTATTCCATTTCTGGAACATTCCCAGTCCATTTCCCCCTCTTGATCTTTGTCCTGGAAATTTCTTCTATCATATCACTCTGTCCCCTAAATTCCACCTTTCTCTCTCCTTCACTGCTGTGCTTCCCTCTGTGCTCCTTGTACTTTTCCTCCAAGCATTATGATCGCTGTCTTATTTCATTCTTTGGTTGTCGGATGAAGATAAGACTTTTCCATAATGATAGCTCCTCCAAAATATTAACCAAATATTAGCAACTATTTGCCAGCATGTGGTAGGAGGTCAGAAGCTTAGTTATTTTCCCTGAAAGTCCCATCCTGCCAGACTGCAGACTGCAGGGCCCGTCCCCTGCTGTTACATCACAACAGAGTACCTTTTCCTGAAGCCTGTGAACCACCAGTCTAGTCCTGGTAGGTGAGGTTTACACACTATTGCAAGTGATCACTGAAGAGTGAGAGAACTAGTCAAACGTGTTCTGTCACATCCATGAGTCTGGGGTCTGCCCTTCTTGTCACATGGGGCATCTAATACCTCCCTCTCCTATTATGCGTGTGCCCCTAGATTGTCCCCCTCATCAATGTATTACCTATAGCACAACCCTTTCCTGTGACATATGTCCTTACCTGTAATTAGGGGCCTTGCATGTCCCCAAAGATATATAAGCGTGGTCAGAATAAAGGAGCTCTCTTGCCTGCTCTCACCCTCTCTCTCAGCAGTCTCCCCTCCTCCACCCCTCTCCCTCCCCTCCCTGTTCCCTCTCCCTAGGCCCTCTCTCTCTCCACATGGACCAAGTGAGGCCAAGGTGAGCAAACTACCATGAAATGTGTCTGACTCCATTATTTCTATCTCTCATATTTTCTATGCCTTTACTATCATCTCTACTTATTACCAATGTACAATCGTGCCTACCCAGACCCATGATGATGTGTTGGGGGCTGGCTGTCAAGAGGACCATGCTGTTGACCCAATCCTGTACCTCAAGTCCAGTCACTGTCTCCATCTGTTGGGGTGTCTGTCCTATGGGTGATGTACAGTCACCCATGGAAAAGCTTTGGCTCGCTCGTTTGCATGGATTGGCCCATAGCAGGCCTGTGGGAGGTGTATGCACATGCTAATCTGGAACAGCAATGGTCAGCCCAGTGTGATCCACTCATCCCTGTTTGACAGGGAGGCCTGCACCTTCCCCGTGAGCGGCTGGGACCATCCCTGCACACCCTGATGCTTTGCTTCCCAGAGAGAGATAGAGCAAAGGGCCCACTGTCCTCTGCCCTTTCAATGGCGCCGCCATGCTACCTGTCCTCTCGGGACTGCTATGTGACACAAAACTAGGCGAGGGTCACTACCTGGGCATCTCTGCCCAAATAACTGGACTTAGGGCTGGCGTACAAGACATGACAAAGTCTATACCTTGTGAGCAGGCCCAGATGTCTTACCATAAACTCACTTCCCGCCACTGGCTCACAAGCCATTCCTGCCTCTGCCCACCCCACCCCTCAATGTGGGTTAAGCATCATGTCAGTCTAGGGAGCTCTGGTGGCCTTGGTAAGCGTTGGGGCGCTAACCACAAGGTTGCCAGTTCAAACCCAACAGCTGCTCCCAAGAGAAGGCTGCCGTTTTCTCCTGCAGTGAGGATTTTCAGCCTTGGAAACTCACCACCGGCAGTTCTACTCTGTTCTACGGGCTGACTGTGTGCTTGAAATGACTCCACAGCGATGAACTTAGTTCTTTTCAAAGCCGTGCTGGGAGTCCTTTGCTGTCCATGCACAGGAGGAAAGAACTGGATTCATTCACCAGGACCTTTAAGAGGGGTCACTGGTTGCTTTGCCCTCCCTGTTGTCCATCCACACACCATCTGTAGTGGGCAGGTTAGCCAATGCCTGTTGCCATGGTGAGTGTGGCAGTCTGGGTAGACTAGAGAAACACATTCATCAACATTCATATGTGGGGGCTGAGCCCCAGTGGCGGGCGTAGTGGTTGTGAGCGGGACTGTGGCCCACTGGGATGGAGGTTCGATTTCAGCTCCACGGCGCAAAGGCTGGGCCTCCTACTCCCACCACCTGAGGGCAGTGATGCCCCCCAAAAAACAAAAAAAAAATAGTTTGGGGCTGAGCCCCGGTTGTGCGCGGGACTGCAGCCCACTGGGACGGAGGTTCAATTCCAGCAGTGGGGCTGGGTCTCCTACTCCCACCACCGGAGAGCAGTGATGCCCATTAAAAAAAAAAAAAAGAAAACATCCCAGGGCTGAGCCCCGGTGGAGTAGTGTTTGTGTGCGGGACTGCGGCCCACTGGGTGGAGGTTCAAATCCAACAGCAAGGCGGGGCCTCCTACTCCCACCATCAAAAGGCAGTGATGCCCAAAAAACAAAAACAAAAAAAAAGAAAACATCCCAACCCAGTCCAGTCCAAGGTCATAAGTCCGATATTAGCTCGTGTGTCCAATACCAGTCTATAAAGTCTTCTTCAGACTCACGAACACATGCAATGACACCAAATGCAAGATGATCACAAGCCAGATGGATAGACTGTCTTTGGACCATGTCAGCGCTGGCAGGGATCTTCAAGTGGCTCCTCCCGCTTCAGAGGTCTTGTTGCATCTATGTGGCTCGACTGGCTCAGGGCACTAGAATAACTCCACGTGGCTTCTCCTCAGGGATGTCTCACAGCGAGTCAGTCTTGTCAGTCAAGTGTCTCCAAGGGAGTGAACCAAGAGACAGTGTCTCCGCCTTCAAGAAGGAATTATCACATTTCCCGGAATTCTCAGGAGAAAGCCACGCCCACACAGAGGTCTCATTGGCTGTCTCCAGATCGACAGGCTAGACTCCACCCCTCCACTCTTAATCCTCACACTGACACCAGATTAGGTGACTGCCACAATGAGTGTCTGCGTTCTCAGATGCGGGGCTTTCCTCAACAGGCAGCTTTGCACTCTATGGATTGTCAACTTCCTCAGTGACATACGTTACTGGCCTGAGGGCCTGGGGTAACTCGGCACGCAGACAGCTAGCCAACAAGGGTGTTTCTCTTTAAGCTGCTTTGTCAGTGCATTACCACCCCTGACTGTGGTTGAGTGAAGTCCTTACCCCGGCTTTGAAAAGAAAGGTCCGGGTTCCTTAGGGGATGTCTCTGCAGTTGCAAATGATTGCACATGGCGATGGGTTGTCTTTCCATCGGGCTGTGCCCCGTCTCTGGGCCCTTCCACAATTGGGACCTGTGACAGTTACATCTTGTGAAGGGGGTGAAACTTAGCCTGTCAATCAGGTCACAGTTTGATGACCTCATTTGGAGGCACCACAGAGGTAAGTAGCTCACTAGCGGCCAGAAACCCACAGGACACTCCACTTGTCTTCCTGTTGACAAGTCACATGGAGACCCCTGATGGGACCAGCAGCCTGGAGCTGGAGACCCACGTAAGTCAGCCCAGAGATGCATCCCTCGCCACTGCAGCCACAAGCCTTTCTGCCCACTGGTCTGTGGACTTCCTGCATTCAGAGTCATGGTAGATCCTGCGTGAGTCTGAAGAAGAAATTATAGACTGGTATCAAACATATGGGATAATACGAGACTTGAGGACTTGATCTGGACTGGGCTGGGATGTTTTCTTCATATGCAATTCCTCTCTGATATGAAGTTCTCTCTTACACTGTGGTAGCTAGCCTCACCATTTTGAATTTAACTGCTATTTTCAATGCTATTCACCAGGCCACCTGATGCTCGGAAGGTGGAACTAGCAAAATGTTCTGTGAGCAAGCAATTACCGCACCTCGTCCCTTCCCCACACAGTAACCCTGACTCACCCCCTCTTGTACTGAGATAACTTCACGGTTTCAGCGAACCACAGAGTTTCACTTCTGTAACCCGCTTGCTTGCATAGCTGCACGTCCCAAGTAACACAGCCTCCTATAAAAAGTCTAAGTTGAGATAGAAACGGGGCCGGTCAGCAAACTGACGGTTGACCCTCTGCAGGAATTTTCTTTTCTTTTTCCTTTCTTTCAAGAAGTTTTTGTTTTTTTGTTTTTTCTGTTTTGCGGGGCATCACTGCTCTCTGGCGGTGGGAGTAGGAGGCCCAGCCCCACTGCTGGAATTGAACCTCCGTCCCAGTGGGCCGCAGTCCCGGAAGTTTTGGTTTTTTAAATTCTCTGGTGACTCAGTTGTTCTTGTCATGGCTAAATGCAAAAACACACATGGGGGTGTCTATGAATTTATTTCCACAGTCAACCCAGACTAACGCAGGACCCAGCACCCAGGGGAAGAAGTCATCCCTGCTGTGGCCCCAGTCATCAGCAGTGCCTCAGGGTGGCTCACAGCAACAGCTAAGTCCCAAAGTACAGTATCTGCTGTGCTGCATTGAAAGCCTGACCGGTCTCAAGGTGCTGACCCCATATTGCGAGGGGAAGCCAGCGCCTAACACATCATCGTGGGGCCGGTAGGCACAATTGTACAGCGATAATGAGCAAAGATTGTAGTACAGTCATAGAAAACATGAGAGATAGAGACACATTTTATGGTAGCATGCTCACCTCCCGGACGGCCATGATCTCAACAGCCAGGTCCACGCACAGTGTGGGGCAGGAAGCTGGGAGCCGGGGGCATAGGGGTTGGAGTGCACAGGGTGGTGAGTGTGGTGGGGGGTGCAGGGATCGTGCCGGAGGAAGCCAGAGGAGTTTACTGCTCACCAAGGTTTAAATCTACTTCGGGGTCATGACTACAGGTAACCACACCTCACAGGACAGGGCTATGCAATAGGCATGCACCTCACAGGAAGGGGATGTACAATAGACATAAGTGTAACAGGAAGGGGACCAGCTAGGTGCACACATGTGACAAGAAGGGTGGACCCTAGACCCAATATGGCAGCCTTACCTTGATCATCCTTGGGTGGACTTGACCTCCCTGGGCTCCCCTACAAGGCAGTAGTCTACTACTACCCTTATCAGGAGGGATTGGGCCCTAATTGGGTGGTACTGGCTACACAGTCTGATTGCTTTGGATGGCTGAGAACCCTTAGATTAGCCCATGCAGTGTGTTGGCATCGCAGGTTCGCATGATGTCATCAACACAGTGGAACCTCTGCACCTAGGAGGGGCTATGTGAGCATGCCTGCTGGAGGATGGTGGAAGTCTGCTCTTGCCATGACATTCAGAGCTGATGCAGTCCTGTCACTCAGAGGCTCCCGGTATACTAAGGCATGGGTTGACCGAATCCAACACATAGTGAGGAGCCTCCCAATTTTCCCTGTTGCTGTTTCTCAGGGAAGCCACGCTGAGCGTTGCCAGGTGGAAGCACAATGCGACTTTATTGAACTGCAAAGTCCATGGCCATACATCATGACCTCTCATGTGGTTGTTTTTTAAAAGTCATTTTATTGGGGGCGCTACAGTTCTTACAACATTCCATACATCCATGGTATCGAGCATATTTGTATGTATGTCGCCATCATCATTTTCCAAACATTTCCTTTCTATTTGAGCCCTTGGTATCAGTTTCTCTCCCCAACCCCTCCCCTTGTGAATCCTTCATAAATTATAAATTATTGTTTTCATATCTCACACTGTGTTAGTCCAGGTAGACTAGAGAAACAAATTCATAGACATGAGTATGGATATAAGAGGAAGGTTTATATACTAGAGGAATGGAACATAGAGAAAACACCCCAACCTAGTCCAGTGCAAGGTCACAAGTCTGATATTAGCCCATATTGTCCTATACCAGTCTATAAAGTCTCCTTCCAACTTACAAAGCATGTGCAGTGGCAACAGGACAATTACAGGTCAGTGGGTGCAGAGTCTTGTGTGTCTGGTGGCAGTAGAAGCATCTCAGAGTTTGCAGGGGTATCCCTGTGGCCTCCCAAGCATTTCAGCACTGGCAGGAGTCTCCACGTGGCTTCTCTGACCCCAGAGGTCTGGTTCCAACAGGGCAAGCCCATGTGGCCTCTCCTCCGGCTCCTCCGTTCTCTAGGAATCAGGATCAATCAGCATCCTGTCATCTCATCTTGTCAGTAGTTCATCTCTCAGGGACTGAGTCAAGTCTCTCTACTCCAATTGGGAAATACTGTGAGACTTCCCAGAATTCTCAGGAGAAAGTCATGTCCACATAGAGGCTACATTGGTTACTCATTGGCTATATCCAGACTAACAGGCTAGACTATCTCCACAAACCTACACTCCCAATCATGAAATTGAAATCAAGTACATGACCGCCACACACACCTAACACTGTCTCCCTTCACCTACATTTCTGTTGCTCATCCCTTGAGGGTGGGGTGTGGATTATTGTCCATCATTGTAATCAGTTCCCATCGCTCCCCTTGCTCCCTTCCACCCTCCCCCAACCCTCCTAGTATCGCTGCTCCCATTTCTATTCCTGAGAGGTTTATCTGACCAGTATTCTCTGTTGTGAGCGCTTATCTGTAGAGTATACATGCTCTGGTCTAGCCAGAATTGAAAGGCAGGGCTGGGGTCATGATAGTGAGGTTGGGGCAGTAGGGGAATCTCAAAGAACCAGAGGTATATTTTGTGTTTCATTGGTGCTATATTGCACCCTGGTTGGCTCATCCCTACTTTGTGACCCTTTCTATGAGGGATGTCCCATTGTTTAAAGATGGGTTTGGGGTCTTCTCTCTGAACCACCTCATTCTCCACTAGCAAACAGGTGATTCCCCACTTCAACACCAGGGCTCCCAATCATTCTCAACACTATGTATTTTTGTTTTTTGGGGGGGTATTCTGGTCCTTGATACCTCGTTCCATGAACACTTCATGATAACCCAGGCTGGTGTGCTTCTTCCATGTGGGTTTGTTGCTTCTCTGCAAGATGGCCACATGTTTAACTTCAAGTCTTTAAGCCCCCAGATGCTATGTCTGTTAGTGTGGGACGAAGACAGGGCTTTTCCACAAATACATACTCCAAAATATTAGGCAAACTATTTGGTAGCATTGAGTTGGAAGTCAGTAGTTAGATATTCTCCCTGAAGCTCCCAGTTATCTGAGACCTTTGTGTGTCTCACCATAGAGCTGACTCCCCTGCTGTTAGGATGGTGGTTCCCTTCTCTTGAAGTCTGTGGGCAGATTCACATGCTGCTAATGACCTTCATTGTAATCTGTTTAGCCACATCCAGGAGTCTGGGTTCTGGTCTTATCACATGGGACCCTGATACCTCCCTCTCCTATAATGTGTGCATATAGCACAACCTCTTCCTGTAACGTATGTCCTTGCCTGTAACTAGGGGCCTGGCATGACTCCACAGGGATCGGCACGATAGAAGCTCTCCCCACTCCTCTCCCTCCTCCCCTCTCTCTCCTGCCTCTCTCAAGTCCCCTCAGCACCAGACGCTCTTGGCTCCTCTCCCTTATGTACTCCCTTCTCCACCCACTGTTTCTTCACATGGACGGCCCCATCGGCAGAGGTGAGCATGCTACCATGATGTGATATATGACTGAGTCTTATGATTTCTCTGTTTCATGCTCTCCATAATTTTACCCTAATAAATAATAATCACCGCTGTACAATTGCGCCTATCGAAAGTGTGATGTATGTATCAGAAGCTGGCTTCTTCTGATCTGTTTGTAACCAGACACCATCAGCTTTCTTCACCATATTTGCTTATGCACTCATTTTGTCTTCAGTGATTGTGTTGGGAGGGTGAGCATCACAGAGTGCCAGTTTGTTAAAACAAAGTGTTCTTGCATTGAGGGAAGGCTTGAGCAGAGGTCCAAAATCCATCCACTTCCTCAATGTATTGCTTTATAGATATATGTTCATAGGCCAATACCTCTGCTTTTATGACGTAATATATTTACATATGCACACACCTATGTTTAAACCTCTATCCATATCTTTGCTTGCTACTTCTTTTACCTTCCTCCTGCTCCACCATCACGCTCGCCCCTCTTTCCTGCCTTGTAGTAATTTCTCTCAGCTGGATTGCTATTGCTCCAGCACCACTGGAATCTCTACTTCAGTGGTCCTTACCTGCCTAGTGCCATGACCCCTTTATGCAATTCCTCACGTGGTGGAGACCCTCCAACCAAAAAATTATTTTCATTGCTACTTCATGACTGTCATTTTGCTACTGTGATGAATTGGGTGACCCCTGTGAAAGGGTTATTCGACCCACGACCCACCGGTTGAGAACTGCTGCCCTGCCTCCTCCTCATTGTTGCTTTTCATTTTCCCGAGTTGTTCCCCTATCTAGGGCCTTGTTTGCTCACCACTCTTTCCCTTGCCACCTCCTCCCCTCAGGTCCCTCCAGAACCGTTGGTCCCACTGCTTTCTCCTTGGGCTTGTTTCCCATACTCACCTTACACTGTTAGGCAAAACAACAATAACAAAGATAAAACAAAAGATCAAATAAAAAGTGAAAAAAAAGTAGGGAGCCATCTCTGCGCGCCCCCCCCCAAAGCATATATAATTTCAGGTGTCCACTGACCTTTATGACCGTCTCCCCACCAATCCTGGGGCCTTCCAGAAATTGCCCCTCCTAGTCGGAAGTCTTCTTTTGGGACTCCTAGCGGGGTTTGTGGGTTGGCTTTGCTCCCATTGCTGATGTGTTAGCTTCCCTTCTTGGTTTGCTCCCTTGTGGAGGTGGTCAGACAGGACTCACTCCCTGCTGTGTGTCCCCAGCATGCTCCAGTAAGGGAACATCCTGTCTCCACTGGTTAACAGGCTTCATGGAAAGGCAATCTATTGTAATATAGCAGCAGGGGAGGGGCCCTGCAGCCAGCAGTCTGGAAGGCTGGAACCTTCAGGGAGACTGTCTCTAAGCTTCTGACCTCCCATCAAATGTTGGCAAAGAGTTACTAATATTTGCTTAATATTTTGGAAGAGATATAATTGTGGAAAAGTCCTATCTTCACCCGACACTGCCCCATTATCCACGAGAGTTAAGGGTGTTTGATTTTCAGAGACCAATGAATGCTGGTGGCACATGAAGCCTCCAGCCCCCCAGTAATCTCCTTACTGGAAGGCTGAAGGCACCATAGCCTTCCCCCCAGTTAATAGGTCTTAGCAGCTGCCGTGCTGGTGATGCACTTGGACCGGGGTAGTCACAGCTCTCCCCTTGGTTAAACTGCTGTCCCAGGCCTAACTTTGGCCGCCGTTTCACTAAAGCAGCCTGGGGATGCCTGTCTAGCAACTAAGTCTACCCACAGCTATTTCCCAGTCATCCACAGAGGAATTTGTTTCCTTCTCACTCTGCTTCCCTCCTCCTGAGCTCCCTAACCAATGGGCCATATCTGCCTTCACCATCACGACTGCCTGCACCCACTTTTCGAGTTCATCAGACCAGAGTCTTTATTGCTGAGCAGTCTTGAGATGGGTAAATAATATCTCCATGGTGCTAGCCCTGCTTCTACTCTAAGTCCAATTCCTCTCCCAGCTGCTTCAATGAAGCTGCCATTTCAACTAAGACAGCCCCAAAAGGGGCCAGGCTAACCCAGGCCTTTCTTATAGCAATCCACACTCCATTCAGGAGTCCTAACAGTTCTTGAGGTGTTTGGGGGTGTTCCTGTCTTCACAAGCTGGCCCCATGAAGCGTCATGAAGAGACCAAAGATGGAAGCTGACGACCAGGGCACAAGGCTCCTGTCCTCTCACCCCTTCTCCAAGGCTCCCAGGTTTTTCAGTATCCTGCCTGGCTCATCGATTGTGGCTTCAAACCC
This sequence comes from Nesogale talazaci, assembly GCA_004026705.1. Lineage (NCBI taxonomy): Eukaryota > Metazoa > Chordata > Mammalia > Afrosoricida > Tenrecidae > Nesogale > Nesogale talazaci. The sequence continues at coordinate 23,089 of PVJH01012375.1, forward strand.
CCAAATGGGAGAGACTCCCTATACATAGAAACCAAGAGACTGAAAATCCGACCGGGCACCACTCTAAGAGACATTCGTGTATTTGCCTTCGGGGTTTACAGACTAGGAAAGCAGCATTTATTGCTTCTAGTGGCTGGACAGGAGAGAAGTCGCTCAGTGGGTAGCTGTGGGCGCGCTTGGTATACCAGCTAATAGACACCTGTGAGTGAAGTGGGTTCCTGGAACTATTTGCATGATGGCATTAGGTACTTGAAATTCACAGCTACTGCTATTGTGCGCACTGGACTGTACCTTTGTGATCAGGAGGGAGAGGAACATTCAAAGTGGTCTGACTCGACAATCGGCGGAGGTACCTTGCTCCTACTCGCGATCCGGAATACCTGCTTAGCTGAAGTGCGGCCATGTTGGAGCGCTTGCTAGTATTCCAGCATATACGGTATCTGCATGAATGGAGACCCGATTGCAGGGCAGAGGATGTGGATCTAGCCTCTCACCGCCATTTTACCGCCGGCAGTTGGATTCCAAAGAGTAGATACTGAGGCTCGTGCAGAAAAACATGTAGCCCAGGAATTGACGCAGCCAGGCCGGGGTGGGGAGGCGGGGGGCGGGGGAGAGCCGCTTTCAGCCTCCAGCACCAACAGTGCAGGCAGAAACCCGAGCGCCGTCTGGTTTCTGATCAAGGGAGGCTCGCCGCGCCGTCCCCCCTGTACGGGGCCAGTGGCGCAATGGATAACGCGTCTGACTACGGATCAGAAGATTCCAGGTTCGACTCCTGGCTGGCTCGACGGGTGCCGTTTCCTTTTGTCGCTTTTTCTGAATAAACCCTTTTAAAAAAGTCCAAGCAAGATTAAGTTTGCCTGGAAGTTTCCGTAAGGCAGAAGGCCCTTCGTTCAAGCGCAACTAGAACACCATTTTAAAAGGCAGATTCTGCCTCGCACCGAACGGTGGCGCTGCCCAGAGCGCGCGGTCCCCGTCTTCCCCAGCCTCCACTGTCCATCCGGGCCGAAGGGTAACTCTGAAGTAACTTTATTGCAAAAGGAAAGGAATTAAGTCTTAGGCGGAAATGGCTCTGGCGGCGCGCCTGTTTCACGTCTATGGTTTGAGAGCCCGGCAGAGGCACACGGCGAACGCCAACATGGCCCCTGTTCCGGACCGCCAGGGAGAGTGCACGGAAGTCAGGAGAGAACACCCCACTCCGAGAACTCTCCCCAACAGGGTTTCCGTAGTGTAGTGGTTATCACGTTCGCCTCACACGCGAAAGGTCCCCGGTTCGAAACCGGGCGGAAACAGTTTTCCTCTCTCGGGCGTTCGTCCGTTTGAAAAACTCGAGCGCTTTTTGCGTCGGGTGTGCATTTCCCCCAAACGATTCATTCATTCCTTGAAGTCGCACCCCTCCCCTTTCCAGCTCACTCCCCGGGGCCGACCGGCGAGGGCGAGGCTGCCGGGGGCTTCGGAAGCCCCTCGACCTTCGAGGCCCACCCCTCCCTCCCCCCTCTCCCCTCCCCCGGGGGGGGCGGGGGATGAGTGCGCTCTCCCGGCTCGAGGCGCGCGGCCCGCAGCCCCGGAAGCGCATCCTCGCCGGCGCGCGCCTTCCTGTGGGCCACGGTGCGGGCCCGGCGCGTCGGCAGCTCTCGGAGTCTGCGCCAGCCCTGCCCGCGCCCCGCGCCCGCGCCCCGGCCGGAGCCCGAGCCCGAGCCGAGCCCCTCGGCGGCCGCGAGACCCCGGTAAGCGCCTCTCCTTCCGGCCGACTTCGCGTGCGCGCCTCGAAAATGAAGGTGCACCCCGTGCCGCAGACTCTTGCGCTCTTGCGAGATGTGGCCCATTGGTTAGGGACCTCAGCGCGTCCAGCCCATCCCCACCCCCACCCCCATCCCCACGCCTAGCCTTGTCGGGCCTTCCCGACTCCAAAGAACGAACGCACTGTGGCCCCCGGGAGAGGCAGATTTGGGGGGATGAGGCTGCAGAGGCTGCAGGCCGGACAGGGGTGCACCCCCCACCCCTGGGAGGGGGGGCCTCTAGGGTGAGGAGCATAAAAGGAAAAAAGGAGGCTGGGAGAGATTGTAAACTGAGTCAGAGTCGATTCGTATGGCAGGGCTGTGGCCTGGAGGATGTTGTAGGGGCAGCTCGATCTGGCTTGATCTGGGATCTCCTGCCCGCCCCACTTTACGGAAAACCCACTGAGGATACACATCAGAACTGTTTTTTCCTTCTCTCCAACATCTGCTCTCCCCCCTTGACAAGCAAGCAAATAAATAAGGTCCTTACGTTAAGAAGTGGACTAACTGTGAATTCTCCATTTTGATTTATAGTTTGAGAAAAGTCACTGGGATTACCTGCTTAAAATTCCGGTTTTATGAGGGGCTTAAGGAGAAAGCAAATGTTTTGAGAATGATGAGGGCAACAAATGTGCAAATGTGCTTGACTCCCAATGGACTGATGTATGGATTGTGATGAGTTGAATGAGCCCCTAATAAAATGATTAAAAAGAAAATAAAACCCTTAAAGAGCCATTTTTAAAAAAGAAAAGAAATTCGGATTTGTGCCTTAGGTGTGTGCCTTTGACCTCTGATACTTTGACCCCTGTCAGACACTGCCTTTCTTTCATTCATTTTAATTGAATCACTCATTTGTGGGAAAGAAATCTTGCTAGTCCACTTGATGGGTGTAGCCGCAGGATTTTCTTGTTTATTATTATTATTTATTATTAACTACCATTTCTAAGGGTTAGCTAGGCCGGGAAATAGCTTCAGTTGTGTAGTGAGTTATATCTCGCGCCATAACCACAAGGTCAGCAGTTTGAAACCTCCAACTGCTCCATGGGAGAAAGTGGAGGTTCTCAACTGCTGTGAAGACAGAGGGTTGGAAACCCACGGGGCTAGTTTTACTTTGTCTCTGGTGTCAGAATTGATGGCATGGTAGTAAATCTGGGGGGAGAGCCAGGCCTGGCCTTTCAGACGCCTTAGCCCAGGAATCCATAGCAAGTGACAGGAATGTACAGAAGAGACAGCAAGAAAGAGCATGGCCTTCTGATGCTGGGGCAGGATAAAGATGAAAAAAACCTAAGGTAGAACTATCATCCAGAAACTGTCAAAAGAGTTTGCAGAAGTTTGCAGAAAAACGGGACAGAAAAGGTAAACACTACTTTTGAGTCAATTTCAGCTCATCGTGACCTTGTAGGACAGGGTAGAAGCTGGTGGTTCTGAACTGCTGACCTTGCAGTTAACAGTGACACAGCCATTATACCTCCTCTCCTTTATAGCTACAGAAGGGGAAAGACCCATCCTCATGAAAAAATACTCTGATTAAATGAGGGGTTAAACGGCAAGCTTTAACAAGAATTTCAGTGCTGAGCAATGTGAAAATGTGAGATTAAAACTTTCAATAACCTTGTACTGTTCTCTTGAGAATATAATTGTGTCCTTGGAACTGTTACTTTGTAACGAAAGGGAATTCCTCAATTCATAACATGTTAGGAATAGCTTGGGAAACTGACCTCAGTATCTATCTTGATAATTTCTTGCTCTGGCCAAGTCTCCGAAACGCATATCCTTGAATCCCCAAAACTTAAAAAAAAATTGCTTATAGGATTTCTTTCACATACATGGTGAAATATTATTAATTGTGTGATGCATTTCTGTTTCCCTATTTAGCAGATCATTTTTTTCGAGGTGAAAAAAACCGGGTAGTCAGAATGTTCTCTTCCCCAGCCCTCCTTAGCCTTCATGGGAATGATCTTTTTATCCCACGTCGGGTCCTTTGTCAGAACTTGTGTCTGCCCGCTTACCTTTTAAGATCTCTGGTCAGTCAGTCACCAGGTTTCCTGATCAACTTCCTAACAGTGAATTGCGAGGAATGATTCCCTATTTGTATATGCAGATCCAGCATCCAGCCAATGGCCAGTTTCCATAAACGTGTCTTTATGGTCAGCTTGTGATGAGGCTCGGGAAGGAGACTGTGTGCACATTCCCCACACAAGGAGATGAGCTGAGCAGCACAGCTTTGGAGTAAGATGGAAGGAGCGTGGTATGGACTCTCCATTCCACAGGGAATTGGGTCCAAAGACAAAAACTTTCCTTCTTATCCCTGGCAATAAAAATGGCCTAGATGGATGGATGGATGGATGGATGGATGGATGGATGGATGGATATAGATCGAGCGATAGACCTCAGCAAATAGAAGTAGACCATTTGGATGAGTGGATCGTTTCTTGTTCTGCCTGAGACACTTGGAGAGAATGAAAAGAAGTCTGCTCAATAGTAAGCTGGGACAGTCTCTCTGGTCACAAGGGACTGCCTTGCCAGCTCATGTTTCTCATCAGGGTTCCCTCCTTGAAGAACAACTTCCTTCCCTTGGTTTCAGGGCCCACTGAGACCCCCACTTCAAAACTGACTGACAGGATTTCTGGTTTTCTCCTCAAATACCTTCTTTCAGATTTCTTTTTCTTTCTCTCTCTCTTTTTTATTTTTTGTTGTTGTTTTGTTTTGTGGCATCACTGCCCTGGTGGGAATAGGAAGCCCAGCTTTGCTCCTGGAGAGCTGCTGCTGGATTTGAACTGTTAACCCTGTGGGTCACAGTTCTGCACATAACCACTAGGACACCAGAGCGCTGCCCCAGATTTCTTTTTCTCTTACTGTGACTGAATTTAGTTTTTTTGTTTTTTTTTAAAGTATCTGTTCTCTTAAGAATTGTTGGCCGGAGAGCCGTGATGCCAAAAAAAAAAAAAAAAAAGTTGTTGGCTGAGCCCCGGTGGCATAGTGGTTATGTGCGGGACTGCAGCCCATTGGGTTGGCAGCTCAAATCCAGCAGCAGCTCCCCAGAAGCAAGGCTGGGCCTCCTCCCCCCAGAGGGCAGTGATGTCCCCCGCCCCCCCAAAAATTGTTGAAACATTTAACTCTGTATTGGAGGAGAGAGGCGGAGGGGAATTACATGTAAATTTACATGCGGTCTGCTGGTGAGGGTGAGGGTAGGTCAGGTCATTCTGGCTGGGGGGAAAAGGGAGAGAGGGTGGAGGCCAGTGCGGGATGAGCCTAGCCCTGCTCACTTCACACTAGCTTCACAGTAACAAGCCGTTCTGTGGAAGGACACAGCTGCTTCTCTTCTCCGTTTTAACCTCTGTTCCCAGAGTGCCTCACAAGACCAGGGGGAAAGGACTGACGGAAGGTCCGCTCAGGAACTTGAGTTCTCCCCTAGGCTTTAGATGGCCTGAGTGCCAGGCCCTCTGCTATTCCACGAGAAGGAAGTGCACGACATTCCCAGACACTCTCATCTTGAGGACTAGAAAATGGGATGCTTGAGCAGCACTAATCCAGGGTTGGGAGAGGTTGAGATGGAGCCTTGGAAAGGAGATGGAGCTTAGTCAGGAATGGAAAGTGAAGAGCTGCTTTCTGGAGGTAGGGAAGGCATAGCAGAGAAAGGGACAGGAGCATCTTTAGCTCCTGGTGGGTTTCGAGGTCTGAGAGTGAGGCCAGGGAAGCTGTGCCTGTTGGTGGGGCAGTGGGATCTGTATAGGGTATGAGCCAAGGGCACGTGGACCGATAAGGGGAAGGGCAATCTGTGCTGCCATTTGCAGGTTTCAGTCAGAAAATGGCCTGTTAGTTAGCAAGTCATCCTGTTTTCATAGACTTGCTTCCCAGAATGCCGGGGAGAGGGGGCTGTGTGGTGGACCCTGCTCAGAGAGAGAAGTTCCTTGAAGTGTGGGAGGCAGGGGCTACAGAATCCAGTAGGCTATTTGTCTTCCTGAGGGGAAGAGGGTTGGGGCCGCTTGCTTGGGACCAGGCCCCAACAGGTCGCATTTAACACACTCCAAATGACAAAAATGGACCGGAGTGTGCTCAAGTGTACATAGTGAGGCCCAGCAAAACCGCAAACACATCTCCAGGACAACTTAGGACAAGATTGTTCTTAAAAGGGGGCAAATGTGCCACAAAAAAAAAAAAAATTACACAAAATGGGGAAAATGGATTTAGGGCTGGGCAGGTGGTTAAAAATTCCATAGGAAAGCTTTTCTAGGGCAGGGTGAAAGAAGTGAGTACCCAGTCTTGGCAGAAAGTTTTCGAAGCTGCCTAGTTTCCTTGATTTCCATCATAGGGACAAGTACTAATTACCCAAACAAAATAAACCTCCCTCTATTCCTCTCTGCATGTCCCTGACTCTGTGCTCTAGGCTGGCCAGGATTATTTTTGCTACTCCCCTTACCACATTTAGTAGTAGAACACATTTTCTTTGCCAATACAGAGACGAGTGATGCAGTAGTATCCCCCCTTCCCTGCCCCCCACCAGTGATCCCTGTCCTGCCTTCTGTGAGGACTAAGTCCCATGCCCTCCCCAGTCACAGAGCTGCCTCACTGCTGTGCTGGCTTTCATGTGTATTCCTTACTTTGTTTTAGCTTTACTCCTTCTGTATAGCCAAAATAGCATGTCGCTCAGTTTTATACGCCAGCTAGATGGATCTCTATGTATTCTTCAGCAACATTATCAGGGGAACATATCATCACACAACACAGGTGCAATTGCAAAGCGATGATAAGTAAAGATGATAGTAAAATCATAGAAAATAGGGGCGGTAGAAATAATGGAGTCAGACACATTTCATGGTAGCATGCTCACCTCAGTCTCACTTGGTGGTCCACTTGGAGAGAGAGGGGGGGAGGAGAAGAGGACATGGGGAGAGGGACCAGGAGAAAGAGGGAGGGGTGGGAGAGGAGTTGGGGTCGAGAGGTGACTGAGAAAGAGCTTCTTTCTTGCTGACCAAGGCTTATATCAATTTGGGGGTCGTGATTACAGGTAACCACACCTCACAGTAAAGGATTGCATTATAGGTAATACAGCAATGAGGGGGATGAAAGAGGGACACACACACAATAGGAAGGAGAGGAATTGGGGTCCCATATGTGACAAAAAGGGCGGACCCCAGACTCATGATGGCAATTTAACTTTGAATGTCACCAAACAGGTATGACTTGTTTGTTCTCTGGCTCTTCATAGAGACAGCCCATTAACAGTAGGGGGTGAGCCCCACCTACCTGGACCACACTGAAGGTTGAAAGCCTTCAGGGAGAATATCTCTAACGCATCTGACCTGGTCTGACCTGGCACCAAGTGTTGCTAAACAGCTTCTCCTGTGTGACAAATCTTCGGAGGAGAAAGAGCTGGGGAATAGTCTTATTATAATCCCACAACAGGTGGTTAGTTTTGACACAGTCAAAACCTTCAGTTGGTTCATATTTCCCCTTATGGTTTCATATTTTTGTGTTTCATTAAGGAAACCTTTCCTGGAGCAGCGTGAAGGAGGCAGAAGCAGTTCCGGGATCCAGAAAGCCACCTGCCCACTCTCGCCGGCCACCATGCCCAAGCGAAAGGCTAAAGGGGACGCCAAAGGGGACAAAGTGAAGGCCAGGGTGGAGCCGCAGAGGAGATCCGCTCGGCTGTCCGCTAAACCCGCCTCTCCCAAACCTGAGCCCCGGCCTACAAAGGCCCCGGCCAAGAAGGGAGAGAAAGTTCCCAAAGGGAGAAAAGGCAAAGCGGATGCTGGCAAAGAGGGCACCAACCCGGCCAAAGGCCGAGAGAGCTCCACAGCCCAGGCACAGAAAGCGGAAGGCGCCGGTGACGGGAAGTGAAGTCTGCCTTTTCATAGCTCTGTACTTGGGATGACTGCTGTTTGGAACACATTTTTTTAAAATCAAGTTTTATAAAAATGATCGACTTTAGGCTTCTCTCTCTCTCTCTCTCTCTCTCTCCCTCTCCCTCCCTCCCTCCCTCCTTCCCTCTCTCTCTTTCTTTAGAAATTTTACCGTTAGAATACAGAAGGCTTCACTGTCTTCTTTTGTGGAGAGGTCCACACCCCACAAAATGAATGTGTTTCAGAAGCGGGATTGAAGTGAAAGAAAATTGGGCTGTCCGGGGGAGGCTTTGAGGATTGTTCTTGATGACCCTGAGGGGTCCCCTCATACTCATACCTCAGGTCGTTATGACGTCACAGCCTTGCAGTAGGTGGGGGGTGGACGCAAAGCTGCAGTCTCCTCCTCTTTACTGAGGCCCGCAGTGTGGACCTGACTTTCTCAAACAAGAGTCTTCGTGTGGCCCTGCCTCCCTCCTCTCCCCCACTGCCAGCTAGTAGCCCTGGGGCGATACAGACTCCAGTGACAACATGAAGATGAGGAGGCTCGAAAGATCCAAGTGTGTGTGTTTGCACATCTGCAGTTATTGAGAGTTATCCAGTTTCCAGTGCATTACCTCCACATCATCAGAGATGGCTGCTGAAGAGCCCTTACACACGCCTCACATGGGAAGGACCCTTCCTCCGAAAGGCTTTGCGGTACAAAGCAGCATTGAAGGACTAGGTTGACTTTCACAACGACTTTTTCCAGAGGGGAGTTTGGAAATTTAAAATGTTATTGATCGTCACTAATGTGTCCTGGTGGCAGTAATGGGATTGCTTTTGAAGAGTATCTTATAAAGCTGAATACAAATTGCTTGAAAGGGGAAGTGTGTGATTTCTTACCTAAAGCCAGAAGGATATTCAACTGTGCAGCATTGTAAAATTTTGCAGTTTTGTTTTTCATATCTGCCTTTAGTCAGTCTGCCCCAGTTTTTGTGAAAAATGTGAGGTAGAATATAATTTAATATTTTTTTCCATAGGGGGAAATAGTCCCAGCTATGAATACTGGAAATTTCATCCTGTCCCCACTGATCTATGACATTAGCTGTTTCATACATTTAAGTTTCTGAGTCTGTGTATGTGTGAATCTATTGAAAAATTTTTTCCAACACACTCAGCAATTTGTCTAGTATTGTGCAGTACTATCCTGTCGTGACTTCTAAACTTTGTAATAAATATTTTGATATTAGAGTACAATTTACACCTTCACCATTGACATCACCGTAAAAATTTTCTTGCCAAGAATGTCTTGGATAATTTTAGCCATTTACTCTTTTGAGTTCTACATTTTTTTAAAAAAGTGTTGGGATTTTTGACTGGATTTCTATTGAGGTATAAATTATTGTGGGGAGCCATGTCATCCTTGGTCTGCTAATCTATAAACACTATAGCTCTCCATTTACCTCGGCCTTTGAAATGTCCTTCAATAAAGTTTTATAATCTCTATCAATGTCTTTTGTTAATGTTTTCAAAGGACTTTATACTTTTGATGCCTTTATACATGGTGTATTTTAATTTGAGTCTTAAAATAGTTTTATATGCAGTATGTTTTTAGTTGTTACTTTCTGTCTGTTGCTATTCTTGATTTTTGCATCCTAATACCATCATGAGTTTGTGTGTTATTTGGGTTTTCCATGTAAACCATTTTTTGTATATAGAAGCAGTTTTTTTCTTTTTCTTTTTTTTTCCTATCGAGAAGCAGCTTTTTTTCTTTGCAGTCCATATGCCTTCTTTTCCTTTTCCAAATACTAGGTATTACCAAGGTGCCAAGGTATGGCAGTCACTGATTTCTTGAGACTAGGTTCTAGCTCTTGGGAGAAAGAGTAAACAAATACTTTTTCTTTACATGGGTGACAAGAGGCTTTAAGGGAAGCTGTGAGATTTAGAGAGAGTGCTTGGGGAAGTCCTGTCTGATGGGATCACAGGGAAGCCAGGCCTCCTGAAGGAAAGGAAAAAAAGATGTAATACCTCAGGATTTCAGCAGAGGGAAATGGGAATGCAAAGAAATGAGTGTGGCCGCCTGAGAACAAGGCTGCTTTCTGGGACACGGGGAGGGGGCTGTAGAGATTTGGGAGAGGAAGGAGGACGTTTGTTAGACAAATGTTGCAATAATTCAGACAAACCCTGCTGGCTAGTGGACCTGGTGGGGAGCAGGTCAGGGAGGTGGGTCACTATGAAGTCAAATGCTATGCTGGGACGATCACTTAACCTTTCTGAACCACAATCTTCCCAGTAGAGGAGCAGAAAAAGGAGGTCTGCGTTGCAGAGTTGTCTAAAGAATTAAAGATTCTTCCCGCACATGTTTAATTTAGGATTGCAACTTGTCACTGAGGGCAAAAACATGCAGAGCAGAGAGGAGTCAGCCAGGAAGGCGAAGCTGAGGAAGGCCTTACTGAGACAGGGAGAGAACTTCCAGGAGGGGAGGGAGAGCAGAGAAAGGGCCAGGAGCACCTAGAGTTCCAGGCGGGGTCTGAGACCCCAGAATTCAGTCAGGGAACCTTGCCGGCAGTGAGGCCGCAGGACATATACAGGGCTTGATCCAAGGACCTATGCACTGGTAAAGGGGGCCGAGACTTTGAGATGCTGCAGTGGCAGGGTCTGAGTCGGGATGTGGTCTGGGAGTAAATCATCTTGTTTTCCCCCCACTCAACTCTTCTGGGAACACTGAGGGAAGGGGCTGTACTGTGCAGACCTCTTCCAGAGAGATAAACTCCTTGGAATGCTGGAGGCAGGGACTGCACTGTCCAACTCTGGCCTTGAGAGGTGGTGGTGGGGGGGGGGGGGGGGGGGGGGGAGGGTGGGGAATCTTTCAGGATTGCTGGGGGAAGCAGCTGCCTGGCCAAAACAATCACCTTAGTATTCTAATGACTAAACACCCTTTGAGAGAAAACATGAAAACAAAAAACACCCTCAGATTTACCAGAACCTACCCACTACTGGAAAACTGATAAAGTTTTATTTAAACTGTTCAATTGAAGGCCAGACACCTCCACATATGCCCTTGACGAAAGCCAGCTGTATACGTGGCAAAAGTAAATTTGCCCAGAACAGGTGTCCAAGATTACTTGTCACCATTTCAGCCAAAGACAGAGACCTGTTTATTTTGCAGCACAAGAGAAAACAATGGGCTGCTACCTCCAAACTACTTGTTCTTGTTACTGTTCTTGTTGGTTCTGGTTTTGGTCTAATGTGACAACCAAAGTACACCAGAGGCATTTATAACCTCGGGATAAGCAGATGAATTCTGGGCTCCCATGTAATTCTAGCCCTAATCCAAGAGGGTTCCATCACAAAGGGTGGAGATGAAACCAAATAGTGCCTGGTTATCAATGGGGATCAGATGTAGTGCCTTAAAGGCTTGTTGTTCAAACAAGAAGCCATCGAAATGAAGCATCAACTATCATATTTTTCAGACCATCAGATGCATCCAGTTTTACAGCAGGAAAGCAAGAAAAAAATATTCTGCATCAATTAGTAGTACCAGCATACTGAAGTATTCACTAAAATAAAGCAAAATATGGCAAGCTTTCACAGCGTAAACTCAACAGTGGTGCTAAGAACCATCATCATTTTCCTTATCAAATGTGGGATGGCATGTGCAGTGGCCCTCCTGTGACCTGACTGACATGGAGACTCCAGGAGGCGGGACTTCCCCTGAACACAGCAATCCACAGCCTGCAGACAGAAGCGGACAGTCGGAGGGCGCATGGGACCATAAATGTTCTGGGCGACCACACCTTCACACAATAAGATGCACCCTTGTGGGGCTGAGCCCCGGTGGCGTAGTGGTTGTGTGCAGGACTGCGGCCCACTGGGACGGAGGTTCAATTCCAGCAGTGGGGCTGGGCTTCCTTCTCCCTCCACTGGAGAGCAGTGATGTGCCGCCCCCAAAAAAAGAGCAGTGATGCCCCCCCCCCAAAAAAAGAGCAGTGATGCCCCCCCCCCAAAAAAAAGATGCACCCTCGTTTTCCCTCCACTTTTTTGGGGAAAAGAAGTGCCTCATGGTAACAAATACAGTAAGTCTTTTCTTTCTTTCTTTTTTTTTTTTTGTTTGTTTTGCTTTTTTTGGTGGGGGGGGGATCACTGAAGTCTTTTCTATTTTTTTAAACTTTTTCTCTTTTCTATTTTTATCTTGATACTATTATTGTTTTCTTCTTTCTGTTCATTTTGTTTTTGTTGGGTTTCCCAGTTTAGGAAGCACAGAAGAAATGATGCATAGAGGTAGCAATTGAAGCAAGGATTTCGTGGGAAGGAGGGGGGTGGGTGGGGGTTGAATCGGTGGATTTGGTGGGGTTAAGGAGCATGAGAACTGATTTTGATAATGTATAGACAACTCATTTTAGAAGCAGTTTGACTATAGAAATGTAAGGTATGTGAATATTATATTAAGAAAACTACTTAAAACAAAAACCCAAGGAAGAAGAGTCTGTTTTCAGAGAGTGCAGAGTATATGGGTTCCAGTCGGCACTGTCGTGTTCTATGTGCTGTTGTCATATCGCCTGAGACCCTCACGCTGACGCCAAGGCCTGAATTAGAGAAGGCATCCTGGGGGATGCTAACACGAATAACAAAAATGAAAACTCTGTCAGCCACTGAATCTGGTGTCAATTTGAGGATGAAGAGTGTCGGGGTGGAGTCTAGCCTGTCAATCTGGAGATGGCCAATGAAGCCTCTGTGTGGACGTGGCCTTCTGAGAATTCTGGGAAATGTGGTCATTCCTTTTTGTGGAGGCAGAGTCACTGTCTTTCTCTGTTCACTTCCTTAGAGACTTCCTACTGACCACACTTGCTGCCTGACAAGGCTGGCTCCCTGTGAAACATCCCTGAGGAAAAGTTACACGGACCTTCCCTGAAGCAGCAAGAAAGCTGGACCTAGTGAAGCCATGTGGAGACCCTGCCGGCGCTGAGATGCTTGCAATACCACTGGATCCAAAGACTTTCCACCCACTGGCCTGTGACCATCCTGAATTTAGCATCATTGCATGTGTTTCATGAATCTGAAGAGGACTTTATGAATTGGTATTGGACATATGACTAATGTCAGACTTATGGCCTTGTACTGGACTGGGTTGGGATGTTTTATTAATGTACAATTTTCCTTTATATAAAGCTCTCTCGGGCTGAGCCCTGGTGGCGTAGTGGTTGTGCGCAGGACTGCGGCCCACTGGGTTGGACGTTCAAATCCAGCAGCAAGGCTGGGCCTCCTACTCCCACCACCAGAGGGCAGTGATGCTACCCCCCAAAAAACAAAATAAAATAAAACTCTCTCACATACATATGTGGGCTTATGAATTTGTTTCTCTAGTCTGTCCAGACTAACACAAAAACCAAAAAGAGGGCTGAGCCCCGGTGGCGTAGTGGTTGTGCGCGGGACTATAGCCCACTGGGATGGAAGAAAACATGAAGAAAGTGCAGTGTATAGTCCATGTGTCAGAAATTGTGGACATAAAAATATAGATGTGCATCACCAAACAAATTCTATTTAGTCTTTTATATACAGTATTTACATATATAATTTCAGGTCCATGGCCCTGTGAATGAAGTAACAGTACCATCCCCATTTTACCTGACGGTTAGGGAGAGGAGAATAACCTGATCTGTGGAGCAGAAAGTCGGCCGCGAAGAAGAAGACCCCCACGGAGATGGACTGAGCCAGCGGCTGCAGCAAAGGGCGCAAACATCATGATGGTGAGTTCAGCGCAAGACCTGGTGAGGTTGCGGTGGGTTCTACATAGGGCCTCTGTCGATCTGGACCCACTTCACCGAAGAGCAACAGCAAAGGCAAAGAGATGAAGTAACTTGCCCTGAGATCAGAAAGTGAGTGGTTAATATCTCGGATTAAGATCCGAGTCCTAGAAGGCTCCTCATTGTTGAAACTGGTGAGGCTCCCTGCTAAATATTTCCGATGTAACCCACTCCCCCAAAACTAGTACTTAGGATTTCTGACTAAATTCAGGAACTTTCCAAGATAATATTAGGAACCTGTCAAATGCAGTAATACCAGTATTCTATAAGCCAGATTATTGTAATTTTCAATAAAGAAGATAATGAAATCTCAGGGAGAAGTGATCATAGGAATTAAGAATATTATCATGTCTCTAGCAATATAATATTAGAATGGATTTTGTTTCTGAAAAAGAATGCTGATTTTTTTTTATTTTTAGGCATCACTGCCCTCAGGTGGTGGGAGTAGGAGGCCCAACCTTTGCTCCTGAGAGCGGGAATTGAACCTCCATCCCAGTGGGCCGCAGTCCCGCACACAGCCACTACGCCACCGGGGATCAGCCAGAGAATGCTGATTTTTTGACAGAAATATTTCCAAAGTAAAGAAAGCTAATGTAGGAAATCCACATAAGTTCCCTTAGTAACCTCTGTTTCACATCAAATCAATTTTCATCAAGCAACCAAGGAATTTGTTTTTTATTCTTTTTTTTGGGGGGGTGGGGGGGTGGGGGGGCAATCACTGCTCTCCGGCGGTGGGAGTAAGAGGCCCAGCCCCACTGCTGGAATTGAACCTCCGTCCCAGTGGGCCGCAGTCCCTCGCACAACTACTACTCCACTGGGGCTCAGCCCTGTTTTTCATTCTTAAAGTGATGATTATTGAAGAAAACGCAACAACTGCCCGATTTTGAAGTAGGTACCTCTGTCCTTGTTAGATGCTGTCACATCAAAGTGACCCTGGACAGTCTAATGAAATGTTATCTTGGTTATCTTGTTATCTTGGTCCCCGGTATCCTCACCGTTGCGATTTTTGAGCCCCTTGTCATTGCAGCCACCGTGTCCATTCATCCTGAAGATCTTTTTCACGGACTCTCTGCTTTGCCAAGCACACCAATAGCATATCCAAAGTGCCGAGGGGAAGCCTGGACTCTCCGCTAAGGAGCGATTCTGGCTGCACTGCTTCTGAGACAGAGATGTCAGTTCCGTCTCAGTCACTTGAAGATGCTTAGCCGGCACCGTCATTCAAGGGCAGCCATACTTCCGAGGTCTCCCTTATTCAATTGTGCAACTTTGACATGCATGCGAACGAGGCGGCTGAAAATACCATGCCTTGAGTCAAGAGGCCCCAAGCCCTCAAACAGACATCTTTGCTCTTTAACGTTTGCAAGAAGACTTCTGCAACAATTTACACACCGAAATGCATCGTGTGGCTTCTTCACTGCTGCTGCCATGCCCGTGCCTTGTGGATTGTGGTTGAAGGTACACACCTAGGGGGGTGGGGTGATTTAGAGTAACTCTTCATGTCCACATTAAAAAAAAAAAAAACAAGCATTTAGCATTTTATTCCGCTCTGTAAATTTACAAATTACTACCCTGACAATTAATAAAATCATAGTGTGATTATCTTGAGAGTTTAGGTACCTGACACAAATCAGCCCAAACTATTTGAGGGGGGGGCGCGCCACTGCCCTCTGGTGTGAGTAAGAGGCCCAACCTTGCTCCTGGAGAGCTGCTGCTGGATTTGAATTGCCAACCTAGTTGGCTGCAAGCCCACACTCAACCACTACACCATGGGGGCTCAGCCCTTTTTCTAACAGTTTCATTGGCACATAATTCACATATAAAATTCATAGTTCAAGTACATCCACAATAACATCAATAACAGCAACAATAACAACAACAAATTGTTGTTCAAACAATAACAGCAAAATAAAACAGATGAAAACCTTAACTGAAAAGAAAGAAAATATTGAAAACGAACAAATTTAAATGGATCACAGTGTGAATGATAGGATGCTAAATTTTAATCTAACTGCATTTGAAATAATCCACTTTCCAATGAATTCTCCTACAGGTACAACCCTTTCGGCTGTGGCTGGTTGCCTACATTCATAAGTGAAAGAAGTACTAAATCTCAGTTACTGGTTGGATGTTTTGTGCCGTTTCTAAATCAAAGTAGCTCCATATCCAGCACACCTTTGGTAAAAGGCAAAAGGCTGGTACATTCTGGAAAGGAACCAGAGTAGGTTGGATGTTCTAAAGATTACATATTTTTCACCCATCCAAGTTCACCATTTTGTGGGTTAAGAAACCCTCCACGCAGCAAGGGGAGCAAAGTAACCAAGTCCCTGGAAATCCAAATAACACACTTCTGACTCCAGGGACGGAGCTTGGCACCTCATCAGACTTGATTGGAAAACATGCATGAGGGTCGGCAGACAGACCTTGAACTATCAATTTCGTTGTTGTTTCTTTCTTTTTTCTTTTGTCCCATGTCTATCTATAGAAGATAAGCAGGATAAACAACGCTGAGGAGGAAACAGGAAACCGGTGGTTCTGGGAGGACATGGGAAAGGAGGGGGTAGGGAGCCAACAATCTCAGGGATAAAGGAATAACAAGAGATTCAAAACTGATGCTGAGGAGGGTGTATAATGTCTGGTGGGGTTTGATCAAGTGCCAGGTATCTGAGAGGAATTACTGAGAGCCGCATGGAGGGTGAACATGATGGTGGGACAGGAGGAAGGTGAAAGGAAATAGAGGAAAGAAGTGGAAGGTAAAAGATATAGGTATGTATATATGTTAATATATTCATTTATAATGAAAGCGATAGAGGTCAATGCACATATAATATATGTTAAGTATTAAGATAGCAGACAGACTTTGGGCTTCCACTCAAGACCTCCTTTAACACAAGAACACTTTATTTGAATAACCTGGCACTCTGATACTTTCCCGACATGATTGATAAAGACAAAAAAAAGCATATGTAAAGAAAACAGATGGTATTTGGCTGTCTGAAGATGAAGCTTCTTGAGTCTTAAGGGCTTGAAGTCAAACAAATGGTCATCCAGCAGGAAAGCAAATAAGCCCACGTGGAAGAAGCACACCAGCCTGTGTGATCATGAGGTGTTGAAGGGAGCAGCTATCGGGTATCAAAAGACCCCAAACAATCATATCTATGTGAGAGAAGAGGGTTGGAAGTGGACACCCAAAGTCCCTCTGTAGACGATGGACATCCCCCGACAGAAAGGTTACAAGGAAGGGACGATTCAGCCAGGATACAGTAAAACATGGACGAAACACACATCCTTCCTCTAGATCCTGAAGGCTTCCTCCCCGCATCACCATGACTCAGTTCTACCTTACAAATCTGGCTATACTGGAGCTCACACTTTGGTACAGATAAGCGCTCAGGACAGATCAAACCCTCAGGGACAGTAGTGGGAGTAGCGGTATCATGAGGGCAGGGAGAGACTGGGGCTGGGGGGCGAACTCACAAAGTTGAGTATAACACACACACCCTCGCCCCAGGGGGATGAATAATAGAAAAGTGGGTGAAGGAAGACAATAGACAGTGTAAGACACGAAATAACAATAATATATAATTGATCAAGGATTCATGAAGGTGGGAGGGGGAAAAAAAGAGAAGCCAATACCAAGGGTTCCAGTGGAAAGAAATTGTTTTGGAAATAATGCTGATGACAGCAAATGTAACAAGTGTGAATACTATTGAATGATGGATCATTGTAAGATTTGTAAGAACCAAGGGGCTGAGCCCTGGTGGCGTAGTGGTTGTGCATGGGACTGCGGCCCACTGGGATGGAGGTTCAATTCCAGCAGTGGGGCTGGGCCTCCTACTCCCACCACCAGAGAGCAGTGATGCCAAAAAAAAAAAGATTTGTAAGAACCACCCCACCTCCCACCCTCCCCCCGTAAAATGACTAATTAAAAAATAATCCTCCAAAAGTACTCAACACAGTGTCTAGCACATCGAAAGTCCTCCAAAAACATGAGAGGGTTTCAAACAGTTTTGGGGGGGGGGGTGGGAAATATTATCTTTCATTTGATTTTTACATGGCCTTTTTGAAGCCTCTCACGTGGCGCCCTTCTGCGGGGCCTGGACACGGAGGACCCAGTGAGGAAAAGTGCTCGAGGAAGCTAGCTGGCGACTTTGGAAATCCAATAACGGAGCAGTCTCGGCATTAAGGTAAGTGGGTAGAGCACTCAAAAATGGGGCAGGAATCAAGTTCACATGAGGAAAACGTGGTACAGGAATTAAGTTTACATGAGCAATATATGGTACAGTTAACTGAAGTTTTAAAGATGTGAGGAGTAAAGGTGAAGAAAAAGAATTTGTTCAAGTTTTTTGACTTTATTAAAAATTTATGCCCCTGGTTCCCTTTAGAAGGGACAATTGATATTAGGAATTGGAAAAGAGTAGGGAATGCCTTGAATGATCATTAGGTGGTTTTTGGAGTCAAGTGGGTTCCTGTTATTGCTTTCACTTATTGGGGTTTGATAAGAGATTTAATTGATATTCAAGAGAATAATCCAAAAATTAGAACTGTAGTTTCCAAAGTGGAGAAAATTTTAAAATCTAGTAGTAAGCCACCCTCTCGTTGTGTCCGGATGAAGACTTGAAGCTTGATCTTATCTCGTTACACGAGGAGGAGCATAAGGTGTCTACTAGCGAAGAAAAATTACCTTTAAAATCACATTATTTTGAAAAACCTTTTGGCTATAAAGAACAAGTCCATAATTTGACTAACCCCAGAGACTTTGTAGTGGATGAACCACCCCCAGACCCTTCAGAGGTGGATTGGGATGACTTAGATGAAGAGGCCACTAAATACCGTAACCCTGACTGGCCCCCCTCGACCTCAAGAACCACCCCCCCCCCCCTTGCATTTCCCCTTTACAGCCTACTGCTCCTTTGATGCCTTCCAGTCAGGCTTGTGCTAAAACACATGTCTCTTCTCGGTCAACGTTTAAAACGAAAACTCAGTTGTCCATGCGAGATAAGCCTTCTGGCTTGTCTTCTTTTCAGTGTTCTTGCAAGAAATTAGTTTTTCCAGTAATTGAGGTCGAAGCCAATGATGACAATAGTGATGAGGATGCAGAACCCACAAGAAAACATGAGCCCTTTAAATTTTTGTTATTGAAAGAACTCAAACAGGCAGTCTCCACTTATGGACCCAATACACCATTTACTATGAGGCTTGTAAAAGTTCTTTGTGATAAATGGCTCGCCCCGGGGATTGGAATACATTGGCAAGATTCGTCCTTTCAGGTGGAGATTATTTACTATGGAATTCAGAATATTTCGACCAATGTAAAGATATGACTAGAAAGAATGCTGGTACTGACACCCCATGTACTCAAGATATGTTGTTGGGGGAAGGGGATTACTCTACTTTAGAAGAACAAATAATGTACCCCCTGGGTTATATATAAAAATTCAGACCATAGCACTTAAAGCGTGGAAAAGAATTCCTACCAAAGTGGATGCCAATGTTACCCTCAGCAATATTAAACAAAAAACTGATGACTCTTTCCCAGATTTTACTAATAGGCTTATAATTGCTGCTGAAAGGTTGTTTGGGAGTTCAGAGACTAGTTCAGAATTTATCAAACAGTTGGCCTTTGAAAATGCTAACCCTGCTTGTCAGGAAGCTATATGCCCTCACAGAAACAAAACCGATTTATACAGATATATATGCCTGTGTGCGGACATAGAGCCCTCTTACCAACAGGGGCTGGCTATGGCTGCTGCCTTTACTGGCCAAACAGTTAAAGATTTTTTGGCCAACAGAGATAAGACCAAACGAGGATGTTTTAAATGTGGTAAAAATGGTCATTTTGCACGAGAATGTTCTTCCCATCACCCTTTTAATGCCTTACAGAGGGAGACATGGCCATTGCCCTCTCTTAGAATATGCCCAAAATGCAGAAGGGGAAGACATTGGGCCAGTGAATGTAAATCCAGGACTGACATTTTTGGTAACCCCATTCCCCTACAGTTGGGAAACAGGATGAGGGGCTGGCCCCAGGCCCCGAAACAAGTTTATGGGGCAGACAGCTTTGTTCCAGCCAGCAACAACAATCCGTTTCGAGCCTCTGCCGAGCCACCCCAGGCAGCGCAGGACTGGACCTCTGTTCCTCCTCCCACACAGTACTAACCCCTGAAATGGGAACGCAAGCCCTAAGCACTGGATTGAACGGTCCTTTGCCCCCTGAAACTTTTGGATTGATTTTAGGAAGAAGTAGTGTTACCATGAAAGGTTTGCAGATTTACCCAGGAGTAATTGATAATGATTTCACTGGAGAAATTAAAATTATGGTCAAAGCTGCTAGTAATATCATCACTATTCCTCAGGGAGAAAGAATAGTACAGTTATTTTGCTGCCATTGATTAAGGTTATTAATAAGAGTCAACACCCTAAAAGAGGAACGGGAGGTTTTGGATCCTCGGATGTGTATTGGGTGCAGCCGGTTACTAATCAGAAACCTTATTTGACTTTATGGCTGGACGGAAAATCATTTATAGGTTTAATGGATACAGGAGCTGATGTAACCATAATCAGGCAGGAAGACTGGCCCCCTACCTGGCCTACCTCAGAAACTTTAACTAATTTAAGAGGAATTGGACAAAGCAGTAATCCCAAACAAAGTTCCAAATACCTCACTTGGAGGGACAAAGAAAGCAATTCAGGCCTCATCAAACCCTTTGTCGTCCCCCAGTTGCCCATTAACCTTTGGGGCAGAGATTTGCTTTCTCAAATGAAAATCATGATGTGCAGCCCTAACGATGTAGTTACTGCACAAATGCTAGCTCAGGGGTATAGCCCTGGAAAAGGGCTAGGCAAAGAAGAAAATGGTATCCGACAACCAATTCCAATTAGATAAAAAGGGCTTTGGAAATTTTTGATTTCGGCTATTAACATGCTTGCACCCCAAGGGTGTGCTGATCCAATTACTTGGAAATCAGCTGAACCTGTTTGGGTTGATCAATGGCCCATGACCCGTGAAAAGTTGATTGCCACCCAGCAGTTAGTGCAGGAACAGTTAAATGCAGGGCATATCACAGAAAGTGCTTCTCTGTGGAATACTCCTATATTTGTCCTAAGGAAAAAGTCAGGGAAATGGAGACTTTTGCAAGACTTAAGGGCTGTCAATGCCACCATGGTACTTATGGGCGCCCTTCACCTGGGCTGCCTTCCCCCGTAGCAATCCCTCAAGGGTATTTTAAAGTTGTTACAGATCTTAAAGACTGCTTTTTCACGATTCCTTTGCATCCTGATGATCAAAAGAGATTTGCTTTTAGTGTACCATCCATAAACTTTAAAGAACCAATGAAATGGTATCAGTGGAAAGTGTTGCCTCAGGGAATGGCTAATAGCCCCACGGTGGGCGCCACGTGTTCCGGCCTGCAGGTCCTTTTGCAAGTCCTAGAAGGAGGAGCCGGAATTTGGGAGACAGGAGACTCGAGAAATAGAGACAAGATAGTACTCTGATCTAGTCTCATTTATTTGGGAGAAATAAACCAATTTTATAGGGCAAGCAAGCTTAGGCAATTAGCACATGATGATCTTCAAAATTAACAAGTGAAGGCCAGCATATCTGCAAATCAAGACAAGCAGAAATGCCTTATCTATAGGCTTAAGCAGTTAGCATATAGTTGTTAACAAGTGAAGGTCAGCACGTCTTCAAGTCAAGCTTCAAAGACTAGGGCTGTTTAAAGTTATAAAGGTGACAGACTACAAACCTCAGGCAATAAACCATAACCGAGTTCAGGTACGTTTGACTGTAGCCAGGTCAAGCATGTCCGGGCTGGATGGCTCCGGACAGACTGGTTCACTGAGTCATTCAGCAAACGTCTATGGAACTGCCATCTTGTCCCAGGCCACAGGGAAGGCACCAAGAGCCCCACCTTTACCAAAGGGAGAAGACATTCTACTTCCAGAAAAGGAGAAAAAGCTATGTCATTTGAGAAAAAGTAAGGAGGGGGCGCAAAAATGAAGAGGTCAAGGGTTTGACTTGAATTGTCCATCTTTGTCAGCAAAGCCTCAAAGAGAACCTTGTGCTAAAATCTAAGCATGGTCTCTGAGGGAGAACTGGGAAGTCTTCATAGTTTTTCACAGACCTGACAGCCACAGCTAAGCTGAGGCTAGAAGTCACATAGAAGCAAAGAAGCCGAATGCAGGGTAGAGAACAATCAAGGGTAAAGCCAGCTCAGAGAGGGCTTCTTGCCCTCAAAAACAATTCTGATTTTATCCTGTCTTGAAAGGTTTTAGGCCTGGGAGAAAGCCTGATGAGGTTTGTATTTTATAGAAAACTTGGTGTCTGCTAGCCTTAACATGGTTGATGCAGAATTTTGGAAGTGTAGTCTTTCTGGCTGTAAAACTTCCAGCTATGGGTCCTTCTTTCGGTAGCTCAGGGATTGTGTGTGTGTGTGTGTGTGTGTGTGTGTGTGTGTGTGTGTAAATCAGGCTAATGGATTCAAAGGAACACACAGGTTTAGAGATCAGGAGACTATCACATAGAATGGTAAAATAACTTGTGCCCTAAATTCAGGGATATTTTGTAACTGTCTAATATAAGTTGCTTACTTCTACAAATGACAGCATCATCATCGCCATTTTCTTAAGCAACCAGTTATAGGCATTTGCTTCTGGAGAACAGAAAACAATCAACACAGCAGGACAGGTGTTGCTACCATTGAAATACAAACTGTGCACTGAACCCTGCAGAGCAAACCTCACTTCCCAGAATCTTGAGAACAGAAGATCTAGGTCGTGCTTGCCTATCACTATCAATTGCTCATAAAAGGATCGCAATAGAAGGTTCTGGATAGAGAGGGAGAAAACATAGAACAGGACATAGAACAGACCTGATTTCCTGTCAGATAGACACTGACTGAACCTTCAAGGCTATTGCCCTCCGTCACTTTTCAGACTTGGAAATGAATCCACCCCACAAGTTTTCAGCCAAAGTTCAGTAAGGAGAGTAATACCTAGGTCAAGTCCGAAGGTCAGCATACCTTAGAACCAAGCATTTGCTAGCACCAGGGCAACATTTACCTAACAACACAGGGTTTGGAAAGATGGAGTGATAGAAATAGGAAACATGGGCAGGCAGTGGGGCAGCCGATGGAGCATGAAGGGGATTGCGATGGCTGAATGGAAATAAAATGTGTAGGAGTTGTTGCACGTAAAACTGATGATCTATACTGTAGCCGTTCGCCGACACCACACTTTTTAAAAGATATCATTTACAAAATGTACACATTCAAGTCACTTTCTTCCCCCGGCACCCCGAACTTCTCCCCACACTGTGAAAATGGATCCCTTTAATTTCACATATTTAAGCCTCTTAAAAAGTCCTTAACATAGACACAGAGGAAAATCAATCTTCTCCAGCAGGACAGTAAGTTTATCTTGAGGAGGACCCCCCACTAAAGGAACTGACACAGTGGCCTCAACAATGGGAAGGATGGGAAGGATAGTGCAGGACTGCGCAGTGCCTCCCTCTGTCCTATGCCTAACAACATTACTACTTATACATGTTCATAAATGCATAGTGCTTCCAGTACTCTCTGAGATGAGAGTTCATATTCAACTTTGTAGCCCCAACGCTGAACTCTTATTTTTGTTTTTGAACTCTTATTTTAAGAAAGGTCTCAGAGAGAGCTGTTCTAAGGTTACTGGAAGTTTTTCTTTCTTTTCTTTTAGGGAAGAGCTGGTCACTGTAAACAAACCATGGAAGCGACAACCAGTATACTGGAGAAACCCTCACAGACAGGATAATCTTTCTTCTGAAAGGGATGGCCTTATTCACATCATAAGATGACAGACATTTGAAGGAAGCATTTCTTTTTTTTTTCAGATCATTTTATTGGAGGTTCATATAACTCATCATAATCCATACATCATCTTTTGTGTCAAGTACATTTATGTCAAATGTGTGTGCTATGACATTTGTCAAAACATTGTGTACATTTGTTGCCATCATCATTCTCAAAACATTTGCTTTCTACTTGAGCTCTTGGTATCAGCTCATTTTCCCTTTCCCTCCCTGCTACCCCCTCTCCCACGAACTGTTGATAATTTATAAATTATTATTATTTTGTCTTATCTTACACTGTCCAATGTCTCCCTTCACCTACTTCTCTCCTGTCTGTCCCCCAGGGAGGGAGTCACAGGTAGATCCTTGTAATCAGTTCAACCTTTCTACCCCACCTTCCCTCTACCCTCCTGGAATCACCACTCTCACCACTGGTCCTGAGAGGTTCATCTGTCCTGGATTCCCTGTGTTTCTAGTTCCTATATGTACCAGTGTACATCTTCCAGTCTAACTGGATTTATAATGTTAAACTGGGATCATGATAATGTGGGTTGGGTGAGGAGGAGAAGAGAACTAGAGGAAAGTTGTATGTTTCATTGTTGCTACCCTGCACCCTGACTGACTTATCTCCTCCATGTAACCCTTCTGTAAGGGAATGTCCTGTTACCTACAGATGGGCTTTGGGTCCCCACTCTGCGCTCCTCCTCATTCACAATGATATGGGTTTTGTTGTTGTTGTTGTTCTTTGATGTCAGACACCTGATCCCTTCAACATCTCATGGTCACATAGGGTTGTGTGCTTTCACATGGGCTTTGTTGTTTCTGAGCAAGATGATTGTTTGTTTACCTTCAAGTCTTTAAGACTCCAGATGCTATATCTTTTGATAGCCGAGTACCATCAGCTAAGAAAGCATTTCTTACGGTACTTTCAAAGCACTAGTAAATAGTCTTTGGTTATCATTTCTGCAGTGTTTTTCTTTCTATAGACCTAGTTCAATTCTATCATATTGCATTGTCATGAATTGGGATTAACTCAGAGACAATAAGCAAGTGGTTTGCTGCTCTTTCTTTTGTACCAATGTATAGCCTGTTTACCAATTTTTTTAACAGAAAGAAGAAATCTCATTTCCCCATTATCTAAATCCACTAAACTCAAACTTCTGTTTTGCATAAAGTTCTGTTTCTTTTAGCTCTTTCAACGACAATGTTGGCACCAG
Source organism: Nesogale talazaci (assembly GCA_004026705.1). Classification (NCBI taxonomy): domain Eukaryota; kingdom Metazoa; phylum Chordata; class Mammalia; order Afrosoricida; family Tenrecidae; genus Nesogale; species Nesogale talazaci. The sequence continues at coordinate 47,527 of PVJH01012375.1, forward strand.
TATGTTTAGTGACTTTGTCTCTAGGGGTGACTTGAGAAGAGGGGTTTATATTTCGAGTCAGGGGCATACAGCAAGGGGCCTGGAACCACATGATCCTGCATCTTTCTAATTACCCTACAGACGCATGGGAGGAGTGTGAAATCAATGTAATGGTCAATAGTCATCAGCATTCTTTTTTTTTTTTTAATCAGCATTCTTAAGACACGGATGGAATCCCTACTGTACCAACTTTAAGTGGTAAGAGTGATTAATGCCATGCCTGTTTCTGCTATATGTGTGGCTTGGTTGAGAAGTAAACTAAACTAAACTGGTACTGGCTGTCAGTCATGGCCAAAACGTTTGGAAAACTCTGCCTCCGGGTCCTGAGTGCCGAGAGATTGCACAATAGCTTTTCTTGAGCTAGAGAAGAGGGCCAGTAAGAAGTAGGTTAATAAAAGAAACCGAGTGGTCCAGCTATTCGTTTTAAACATTTTTCCAAGCAAGAGCTCAACGTTTGATAAATCGTAATGATTATAATAAAAACCTTTGCTCTTGCTTTTGATGTTTTTTGTGCGTGTCAGTTAAGGTTCTGAGTCACCTCTGTAGAATCCTAGGGCCATCGGATTTTTCCCTGATCACACTATCTGTTGTAAACAGTATCATTTCCTTTCCTTTAGAGAGATTACCTTCGGATTTCAGTTTGCTTTCTTTGGAAATATCAAAAGGAAGGAACGCCCGAACAGGGACTTGAACCCTGGACCCTCAGATTAAAAGTCTGATGCTCTACCGACTGAGCTATCCGGGCTCCTGCTGAGAGAGACCACTGTACTCTAACCTGGCTAAACTATTTAGCTATTTAAACCAGAACTCCAGCTTCCGTTTCAGCCGTGATTTTGTGTGAAGGTAATGGTTCAGAAAAAAACTTATTAATAAGCTAATTAGTATAGCAGAAAAAGGAGATTTTCTGCTGTGAAAATTTACAGTCTCGGAAACTGACAGGGACCATGCTACTCTGTCCGGTAGAGACGCTCTGAGTGGGAATTGACTCGATGGCAGTAAGCTTGAGTTGTTTTCTGTATTTTTTTAAAAAATTAGTATAGAAATCAGACACGAATTTTCTTCAAGATCTAACTCTAGCAACATTACATTAATTGCAGGGTTCCCTCAAATTATCTTCACATATAAAATAGACACATTTCTCGTATACATACATACATACATATCACATACCTGCCTAGGCGTAAATATACTATATACAAGTAACATGTATATTATTGTCTGTAATACAACATTTAGTGCAACCAAGGACACAAAATGGTTACACGAAGAACGTAATTGAAGTCAAGAAATTGTACATATACAAAGAGTTGACTTGGTGTGCTTTGTAGATCCTGCAAAACAAAACACGGACAGAATGCAAGCATTTAATCCGTAGGTTCTCTACAGAAATATTTTCAGTATTTGAACCGGAGAAGCTGGCCCGGATGATCTGATGTTGGCGCTTGCCTGGTAGCCCTGCCATCTTGTCAGACACTTACTTTGGATACTTGTAAGTTCAGGGGCAGAGGGAGCTGTTTGATTCTGCACGAGGTCTCAGCTGTCTTTGGAGAAAAGTAGAGAAACAAATTTTGGAGGGGCAATCTAATCCTTTTATATTATTGTCGGATTGTCAGGTAGTAGCATCCGGGGCCTCTAGGTTAAATGTTTGGCAAGTGTTCAATGAATGGAAGTTTACTCTTCTTGGAAAGTCAATGAATGCTGAGCCAATACACTTTTCAACATTTTACTGTGTTGAATAAATTAAAGAACTCTTAAATATTCTACAAATCATATAAAAGAAATTAATAGGGGGAAGTAGGGGGAGGGAACTGTACACAAAGAACTGGGGAGTGTTACCAAAACAGGATGTCGCCATCTGGGGATGTAGCTCAGTGGTAGAGCGCATGCTTCGCATGTATGAGGCCCCGGGTTCGATCCCCGGCATCTCCAGACTGACCTTTAGCTGCCCACCACCAAAACGTGCTTGGCTTTTTTTTTTTTTTTTTAAAGGTCAAATTGTATTTTCTATATTCTGTTTCAGTTATGACGTCCTGTGTTCTTTTAATAATTATTTAAAGAACCATGTGCGTAGAGAGTGGAATAATGTTGCTTCGAAATATTTTTGACTATCTGTTGAAACGAAAGGCAAGGTAAAGTTGGGAAAAACCCAAAGGAGAAACGTCGAGGAGTACCTGGAATATTCCTCGGGATCCACTAATGAGTTTGAGATAAAGCTATCCTGTGAGGCAAAAATAATCTTGAACTGATAGCATAAGAAAAAAAAATGAGACAGCAAAAAATCTTAAAAAGAGAAGATAACATCACCAGCCAGAAAGAAGTGGAGCTCTAGATAAAGATTTGAAAACTTCAAGGATCCAACCGGCCGGTTAGCTCAGTTGGTTAGAGCGTGGTGCTAATAACGCCAAGGTCGCGGGTTCGATCCCCGTACGGGCCACTCGTGTTTTTCCTGGAAACTACCGTACTTGAAAGTTTGTTTAAAAGCAGCAGGACGGCGTAGGCTTTTAATTTTATGTCACAAAAAGGAAGAAAAAGTGCCATCACTGTCCTAGAAATTTACTGACTTGAGTTATGCTACTCATCGACGACGGCTGGTTGAGGTCCCACGCATTTGAAAACATCCACTCCAGGGAGGGATCCTATCCTAGGAAATATATTTTCTTGTTACCTTGCTTTCTCAGGAAAGACAGGACTAAGACTTTCTCTAGACTCCATCTTGCCTTCTGACGCCAAACCTGTCTCCATTCGTCTCAGTTCGTGTATTACTTCTTTTCCCTCAATTCATTTTCCCCAAATCCACTTTCCGCTACCTAATTATGACTTTGGGACTTTTCATCCATAGCTAATTTTCTCTATTTGGCTTCAGTCCACACTTTTATGTCCTGTTCAGTGAATTTCGACTGTGGGAGACACAATAAAGCCAACACGGGAGGTTAGTTTCAAGTTTATTGCCAGCCGCGCGCTCCACACGAGTTTTGGAATCATGAAAATGGATTTCCAATCATGAAAATGGATTTCCAGTTATTCTCGTGACTAAGTCGACAGGTGAGTTAGGGAACTTGTTAAAACCTGTAGTCTATCCATCTGATCTCATCCCCAGGGACTTGGAATCGAAGTGTTTTCAACAAGCGTCACGTGTGTTTCTCATATAAAGTATGGGCAAACGCCCTTTGACAACCAAGACCTTATACAGTGCGGGGGGGGAAATCCAGGGATGTTCTGAGGTCTGTGTTCGTTTAATTAAAAACATTAAAAATAAAACCAATTATATAGTACCAAAACTTAAACCGTAAAACTGGAAAAAATTCATTAAATATTTAATATATTCCTATAGTACCTAGGGATATGGCTGGCTCGTTGGTCTAGGGGTATGATTCTCGCTTAGGGTGCGAGAGGTCCCGGGTTCAAATCCCGGACGAGCCCTGTTTTTTTATTTTTTTCCTCTTTCTTGTATAACCCTTTGATTGAGAGAACCTGCCCGTGAGTATCCACGCTTAGGATACACATGTGAGCGCAGTCAATGCGCTGGCGAGCTTCTTTGATTAAACAAGTCGACAGCGTAGGCTTTTCAGAAACTCAGCCCTAACGTAACTTCAAAGCAAATTGCCCTTCCGGTTCTGCCAAGTTTCAACTTTACAATTGTGACCGTGAAACAATGTGCCAATGACAATAGTCACGTCTCCATGTAGCACATATTGCTCACAACAGAAAAATAGATTTTAACGGGGAAAGAAGATAATGAACTACGGAGAGGAGGGCTGAAGAATATTTGAGTTTTTCAACTTCCTTAGCGACGTTCCCTCATCTCACTAAGCAAACATTAATCCAGCGCTTACTGTATTCCCCGCAGTTTTGCTGTCAGCGGTTAGCAACACATGCAAAACACCATTGAATACCAAAATGCAATCGTGACTTCCCTCTTCTTTCCTGCGGATGTGGAGAAAGGCTGCAAATGAGAAATAACACTCGATCTGAAGGAGAAAACTGTGCAAGGTCACCTCCTCCTGGAGTGGAGAAAGGGCGAGAGTTGACGGGTCCTGGGGATTGGGCTCGAGAGCTGGACTTGGAGTCTGCGTGTCAAGCTGGGTTAAAAAGCTCTGGGAATGTCAGCGGGAGCTTGAGAGAATAAAAAATGAGAAGAGAGTGAAGAGACGGCATCCTGATCATCTCATGTAACACAATATTTGGGCATCATCTCATTTTACCTATAAAGCAAAATACATAAAAATTGGATCAATTCTAGAATCATGACACCGTCCTTCATTCACGCACTCTGTGCCATTGAATGGATCCCGACTTATAGCAACCTTCTCGGATACGGGAGAACTGCCCCTGTAGGCTTCTTTTTCTTTCTTTTCTTTTTAAAAAATCATTCTCTTGAGGGCTCTTCCAGCTCTTATCACAACCCACCCATCCACCCAGACATTTGCAGATTTGTAAGGTAGAATCAGGGTCATGACAGTGGGGTGGGAGATCCCTGTAGATTTCGGAGACTTTTTTTTTCCCCCCCTCTGTTAGGAGTGGGAGGCCCAGCCTTGCTGCTGCTGGATTTGAACTGCCAAGCCAGTCGACCGCAGTCCCTCACGCAACCACCACGCTACCGGGGCTCAGCCGGAGACTAACTTTTTATAGGAATAAAAGGTCCCAACAGTATCTTTGGCCCTTATTTTTAAAAAGAGGCAGGGGGAAGAGGCGAAAATGGGTGGGTGGGAGAATTTTTATGTCTCCTTATAATTATTGGGGCTCCACCTCTAGCTACCTGCCCGGCTAGCTCAGTCGGTAGAGCATGAGACTCTTAATCTCAGGGTCGTGGGTTCGAGCCCCACGTTGGGCGAAGGCGTGTTATTTTAGCAAACTTTTACCGCTCCGGAGGACAAGCCTAGGTAGCTAAGCGGAACGTTGGCGATACGAACTCACTCTCCTCTCTATTAAAAGTGTGGCCATCCGCTTTCGTAAAGAGTAGTCTTAAACTCCCACTCAGTGTGGATTTTGAAAGGAGTTGTATAAGTCTCCACTAAAATGATTACAAGACAACAAACCCTGCTCAATCCTCTAGTGGTGTTATTCGGCTAGAAGTTTCATTTGGGGTGTGTTACTCAGTAATGTCCAGAATAAAGCTCTTTGCTGCCCTCAGGAAACTCGTTGGTAGAGCCGAACACTTAACACGAAGTATGAAATCATGTCGTCAGCATTTTACCGAGTGGAACTCGTCCAACCAACCCTAAAACTCCGGGAGTCTAAGCCTTTCGCGCCCCCGAGCGGCAGGCAGGGGTTTTCTCACCAGATCTGCCAGTCATTGTGAAGCACAATTCCCGTTTTAAGAAACTCAGGGCAAAAGACGCCCAGATGTTGGAAAAAGTGAAATGTGATCGTGAAGAAGACAATTAGAGCAAAGGTAATGTTTTTATGGCAAAGCCTCTGAGAAAGCAGTGTCCATGGGGCTTTGGCAAGGATAACCTTACTTTTCCCAAACACTTGCCAATAGAGAATGATGGGAGTCGACTTTTCTACCAGCGCTACTTCAATTTCGGTGCCTTAGCTAGACTTACAGCTAGACTTCCCCAAGGACCTCTGCGAATAGAGAATGGCTGTTTCTATCCCCTTTTCCCTTCGTGCTGCATAACAAAGAATCAACCAAGCCACAACAGGTTGCAACCGCCCTCAAAATAAGATCCCAAAACCCACTGGGACAGAGGTTCAATTCCAGCAGTGGGGCTGGGCCTCCTACTCCCACCACCAGAGAGCAGTGATGTCCCCCCACCCAAAAAAAGGGTGTGTTAGTCTGGGTAGACTAGAGAAAAAAAATCCTGGGAGACTCAGATGTGTCTAAGAAAGAGCTTTATATACAAGACCCGTGGAATAGTGAGAAAACATCGCAGCCCAGTCCAGATCAAATCCTTAAGTCTAACACTCACCCAACACTCATGTCTGACATCAATCTGTAAAGTCCCTTTCAGACTCACAAAATACATTCAATGACGCCAAATGCAGGAAGATCACAGGCCTGTGGGTGAGACGTCTTGTGGATCCAGTGGTATTGTAAGCATCTCAGTACTGGCAGGGGTCTTCATGTGACTTCTCTGGCTCCAGAGGTCTGGCTCCATCAGCCTCTCGCTATGTTTCTTCACAGGGAGTAAGCCTGTATCCCGTATCAATAAAATGATCTTAAAAATAATGATAATTATAATTTCCAAACTGTTGTGCTATATCCTTGCATAACAGGATGTTCAGTCAAGAGTTGAATTTCAGGGGTTAATTCAACATACCCTACTGTAAAAAAATTATCCCAAAGATTCCTTAAAGTCACAGACATTTCTGTAAGCCCATGGTCAGTATAGGATAACGTTAGGCACTTGGCTAATAAGGTACATCCAGGGCAAACTTGGAGTCAAATGTTTGCTCGGTATGCATTGAAATCAGATTATTCTACTTGGATAATCTTGACATCAAGTTGCATTCTTCCTTTACAGCAGTGGTTCTCAACCTTCCTAATGCCTCATTTCTCTAATACAGTTCCTCATGTTGTGGTGATTCTCTACACACACACACACACACACACACACACACACACACACACACCCCACCATAAAATTATTTTCATTTGCTACTTCTTAACTAATTTTGCTACTGCTATGAATCGGGTGATCCCTGTGAAAGGGCACAGGGAAGGGAAGCTGGTAGGCTTTGTAAACTTCCACCCAATAAAGGAAATTTTTTAAAGGAGAAATGGTCATGAAAGCAAAGTGTAACTTGCAGAAAAGGAAAGAGACTTGCTTTGAGTCCCTCAGCTACCTACGAGTGGATGGCAACCATCAAGTAACTTTCATCCATGCAAAGAGATAGACATTTCAGAACTAGGGAGACCTTTAAAAAACTCTCTCTCAACCCGCCGACTCCCTCAAGTTGATTTTGACTCATAATGACCTTCATGGGGTCTCTCGTGTATGTCATGACAGGGACAACCTCACCTACTTGCGGCTGCAATATCTAGTTTTGATTTAATATGTCCTTACACTATTGTGTTCCCTCTAATAATCAGGCCGGTAAGTATGCTCATTCTTCCTCCGTCAAGTCACTGTAACCTTCCGGTCTTTATCAATCACTGCTAAGACTATACAGACTACAATGCAAAAGGATGCTAACTCAACCAGATGTCCCACTACTGTTGCTATTAGCCACGTGAAATGACTTGAACAAAAGTAACATGAAAAACTCTGCTTAGTCACACTGGCCATAGTCCCAAAGCTCGAGCTCCGCGTGTGAGTTCCATATCAGAAGGTGCTATTTCCATGGAAAAGCAAATGGTTTGCTTTTGGCACAATATATGCAAGTATGGATTGTGATAAGTGATGTATGAGCCCCCAATTAAATGATTAAAAAAAAAAAGATACCGGGCTGAGCCCCGGTGGCGTAGTGGTTGTGCGCGGGACTGCGGCCCACTGGGATGGAGGTTCAATTCCAGCAGTGGGGCTGGGCTTCCTACTCCCACCACCGGAGCGCAGTGATGCCCAAAAAACTAAAAAAAAAAAAAAAAAAAAAAGATACCATTTCCACCATAATCTGATAGTTCTATTGGGCAACACTATTCTATGATTCTTAGTGCATGCCAAGGAGCTGCTGAGAGATGTCATGAACTCACAGGGGAGGCCAAGGGATATTTGAAAGTACTTCTGCATGATTGTTTTTGTTGGGAATATACACAGTTGTACCTTCACTGGGCAGTTCCTACTTATACGGCCCAGAGGCCCTGACTGTCCTTTGAGTTGGACAACCATTTTCATCCTTTTCTGAGTTCTCTCTCCCCCAATAAAACAAACTTGCTGCCTCCTAAGGTTCCTAACATAATCTTATGAGTTGCTGTTGTCAACTTGATCCCACTGAGCTAGATCTCCGAAGAGCACAATGCTCAAAGACATTCCTTCCCAGAAATAGTAAACTATTGCTTGGTTTGAAAGAAAAGTTCACAGGGGGTATTTTTGGTTTCAGGAGTAAAATTTATCCTAGGATCAATTGTTGCAGGAGTTCAGCCAGCTTTGACAGATGCTAGAAAAGGTGGATTAAATTTTTTTGAAACCATTTTTTTTGGAGTGGCTTGTGATAGGTAAACTTGTTGTGCCAACATGGCCAAAGAAGATAGTTAGGTCTGTTGTGACAACATGGCCAATGAACACACATAAGATCAATTGAAGGGTGCAGATAGAAATGACTCAGGGAGCCCCGTGGAATACCTAATTGTTGACTGTGGAGCTGTGATTGAGGTTCCTTCAAACCCTACTGTGCCACACTCCTGGAATATACGTATCTTTTGCTGGGGACTGTTGGACTCTGTCATCTGGCTGTTGGTGACCTGCTTTGCTGTTTGCTGCTTGTGACCAAATAGCCTGAATTGCTCTGCAGAGGATGACTCGGCAGCCCCCCAAACACGAACGACTGTCAGTGTACCAGCTGTCTCATGCAAGTGAGTTGCACTGAGCCGTTTGTACTGCTTTGTAGATGAGCTATTTATCTTACATAGCCTTCTATCTATATAAAAAGAGAATTACTAGTGTCCTGGTTTTCTCTAAAGGACCCTAACATGAGGCTCATACAACTCATCACAATCCATCCATCCATCCATCGTATGGCAAAGCCATTTGTACATCTGTTGCCCTCATCGTTTCCATGAGAATTCCTTTCTCCCCATTTTGTCGAGTTTCTTCTATTGAATAGCACATTAACATGTATGGTAATGCAGCCTCCTGCTCTGGTTTCAAGGCAAGGGAAGCCGTCTCTGGAGCCAATGACCTGTCCATTTCACTCCCTCCTACTCCTACCTCGACTTCCTCCTTTGCTCCAGGCCAAGTTCTCAAATGTCCAGAGGTATGGAAATGGCAGCACCAGCCAGGAAGTAATTCGGAGTTCGTCGGTTAACACCAGCTGTTTCTTGGGGAAGCTGGGCTTGAGACAGGTCCCATAAGATTAATAAGGAACCAGCCTCTTGAGCATGTGACGTTCGGTGCTCTAGAAGTCCATGGTGTGGCTGGTGCTCCCTCTGCTGGTTTGGGGGGCACAGAGGGACCACATTGCTGTGGGGTGCTGCTCATCTGCACGTCCTGGGACCCACCGCTCCCCTTCCTTGGACTGCCACTGGCATTGGCACGGCCAATGGAAAGATGGGTTCTAAAAGAGTGCCCCCTAGGAAGCCCGGGAGAGCAGTTCTTTGGTACTGTTCATCAACAGCGCAGAGGAGAGGACCTCTTATTAGCCACAGGGCAATACCAAGAGGTTGTTTCTGGTCTTACTGAGGCTGGGAAGTTCACAGTCTAAGCCGGCCTCTTTATCACTGGAATTGCCAATAGGCACATCCAACAGCGCCTGCTCTCCCGGGAGAGGTGGAAGAGGGCAAACAGTGAAGCTGGAAAGCAGACAAGGATGTAGCCACCCACCTCCAAGCATCTCACCGGCGGTCCAGAAAGACGCCTGCCTGAAATTCAGGGCGTCTTTCACAGGGTCCAGAAACGCCACTGGTTCTACTTCAGCTGAAGAGTAAGCCAGCAGAACCATGTATTGGGAAGACGGACAGACATAAAGATAGATACAAAGATGATAAAACAGTAACAGAGGAGCAGGCAACGACAAGTGGTGATTTGAAGAGGCATGTGGAATTTCTTGCGGCTGAGAAGGAAAGACTGGATTAGAATGCCACTTAGGAGCAGAAATGTGTGATCTCTTGTATGCATGGACTTCAGGTTCCCTTCTGTAAGAGGAATCAGATGTTAGGGCTTTGCAATCATCCTTTTAAATGCGCTTTTATTTTTTGGGGGCATCACTGCCCTCTGGTGGGAGTGGGAGGTTCAGCCTTACTCCTGGAGAGCTGCTACTGGGTTTGAACCACCAAGCCAGTGGGCCGCAGTCCTCCACTCAACCACTATGCCACCGGGGCTCAGCCCTTAAATGCTCATTTATTAAAAACTGGCAAAACGCACCTAGATTTTAGTATATGTGCCATCGAAGCAAGCACACCCACCAAGATTTAATAATGAAAATTAGCTTCTTAAGTAAATGCAGCCTTTGGGGGAACGTAACTTTTCAAAATTCATTTACTGTATATACTCAAGTATAAGCCGATGCGAATATCAGCTGAGGCACCTAATTTTACCACAAAACTATTTAAAATGTGCTTTAAAACTTCACTTATATATACACATGTATATAAACGACATACACCACTATACACATATTCTCTTAAATCATGAAAGCATGGTGGCTTAAAACAAAAACTCTCCAAAAATTTTTGCTTAGTGAGTTTATGGGCAACTCTAAGAGATTATAGATGATTTCATGCACTCCATGTTCATAAAAATTACAGGCTCAAAAAACCAAATAAACAAAAGAAACCACAGGCTCCTTTATTTTTAAAATTCCATTTTATTTATGCAAGTTATACTCATATTGCTAAAATATAAAAAGCACAAAAAGTTTCTTAATAAAACAAAAACAGAATGCTCTCAACTTGACTACCATTTCTATTAGTCTGCATTAGTCTAGTGCTGCTGTCACAAGAGTTCCCGCAAGTGCAGGACTTTAACACGCATTTATTCTCCAGGTGAGGAGGCTCCAAACCAAATTTGGAGTGCTGGCCCTCAGAGAAGGCTTTCTGTCAGCTCTGGGGAAAGTGCCTAGCCTCCTCTCGGGATCTGGAAAGCCAGCAGTTCTGAGAGATCTCCAGGTGTCTGGGCGTCAATCTTCCCCTGGATCCAGGAGCTTCACAGTGCAGGGAACCCCGAGCCAAAGTCAGCACTCCACACCTGGCCCTTCTTGCTGGCTTGGGCATCCCACCCTTACTCAACCTCTTGGTTTATGACATCAGAGCACATCACAGGGTATTGTTACGTCACTGCCAGGTCACATCCTCACCTCACTGTCCAGCCACAAAGAAGCATGGCCCATGCGATTTGACACCGATTTCTGGGAGACATAATTCAACCCGTGGCAGAATCTTTGCAAGACTTCTTCATACATGACTTAGTAAATACAAATGTTTTTTCTCTTACTATAAAAAGATTGCACACTAATCTGTAGAGTGAAAGTAATTAGTTTTCTATCATCACATAAAGAACTTCCTCCTTTTTAAAAACTGTATTTTTTTTTTTTAGTGGATATGCCACTTTTTAAAAACCTCAGAATAGGCTCAGCCCCGGTGGCGTAGAGGTTGTGCGCGGGACTGCAGGCCACTGGGACGGAGGTTCAATTCCAGCAGTGGGGCTGGGCCTGCTACTCTGGAGAGCAGTGATGCCCGCCCCCCCAAAACAAACAAAAAAACCCCTCAGGATATATTCATACATTATGCAGTTTAATCATTGCCATTTCTTTTACAAACTTTATACTGGTGACTAGTGTGTTCACGCCATGAAAACACCATAGCAACAAATAACTCAAAGAAATCCTGAAAATACCATAGCAACAATTAACTCATAGAAATCCTTTGTGTACATGCAGAGTGGTTGGGTAAGAATCCTGGAAGTGCTCTATCAAAAGGAATGGGCTCTGTACCTTTAATAAATACTGCCAAATGGTGTTCCACAGAAATTACCTCAATTCTGACAGGTTATCTCAGGTTGATTCGAGTCGACCTACCATTCATAATAGGAGTGAAGCATCTTTACCTGTTTACCAACCACTTGTGTATCCTTTAAAGGAACGTCTAGTAAAAGCAAGCTCTGAACACTTCAGCAAAGCAATACCCTTGACCATGTGCCCATCTCAAGGACTTTCCGTATCCCACGCAGGCAGAAACCAGGGGTTGGAATTGCGATGAATCCTCAGTTAGCAATCATATGTAACTAGATTACAAAACAAAAAACCAGACCTCAGTGCCACTGAGTTGATTGTAACTCATACATGATAGACAGGGAGAACCCATCTTAAAAAATGGCAGTACTTACAAGGCAAGTAAAATAAATGTGCTCGGAAGCTGTGTGAGGCCATGCATTTGGCCAAAAAATGTAGCCCCCCAAACTGGGGATGATCAAGTGATAGGATACTTCAGATTTCTACTTTAGTGTTCACCAGTGTTTGTCTTCAACTCAAACTTTCCCCACGATCCTTTACAGCGTACCCTCCTGCAGAGGAGTCAACCAAGTCCCTCGATGCTCACAGCTGCTTGCTGGTTCAGCAGCGAAGGGCAAAGCTTTCAAGAGGATTCTTCTGAAGTCAGAACAGATTTTGATTGTAGCAAAAGCATGTGTGTGTGTGTATACATATATATGTGACAAAGCCTCTGATAGCATTGATTCCTATCTCAATGAAAACTACGTAACATCTTCATTCTCTAAAGTTTACTCAGCATTAATAACAAGAGCTACCACTTATGAAGATGCTGCCATAGACAAGGCACTATGATATATGCTTGCGTGCTTCATTAATCGTGAACAAACAGGACACAGAGGTCCCTGACTTCGCAGGGATGATGTACCACAGAGCTGGTGCTGAAAATATTTAGATTTTTTCCTGACAGTTTTCTGATGCTTACCAAAGTTTTATAGACTTTACTACTTACTAGCCCCCTCCCCCACCTCCCCCAGCCCCCCGGGTTAGGTCCTTTGGTTTTTCTTCTTTCTAATCATACTCTCCTGGTATACATATACCATGAGACAGGTTACAGATCAATTGAAAAACAAAACTAACTCAAGGGAAAATATCGCATTTTACCCTGGAAATACAGATGCCAATTGTTACAAAGTACCTTTGAGCCCATCTTATGGTATCCTTATGTGTGATATTTACACTGAATCCACACAGCATACGAGAAATGTGATCTGATTCCCCTTAAGGCAGGGCAGATGTTGATAAGGATGAATAATTTAGCTTTGCCTTCTATAATCATTTTCAGTGTGTCTGAGGCTCCGCACATATTTTCCACTTCTCATTATGAGCAGTCTCGTAAAAATTCCAAGTATTCTTAGTCAGATCTTCAAAGCAGAAAATCTTGAACTTCATGACCCAAACTTATTCTTTGACTTTTTAAAAATTTCCAGTCTCTGTGGATAAAAACTACTTTACAAATATGACTGTGTGTTTCCAAAACAGCCCAAGGCCTGGAATAGTCATTGCTCAATATGTTATGAGAGAAAGGTCTTTGCTGTGTACATTTGACTTCCTTTCAAGAAATTTACTCTCAAAGCTTCAAAGTCTGAAGTCTTCATTGAATTATGACGACTGAGCCCATAGTTAAGGACAAAAAAATCTACCAACTTTTAGACCATACTTTACTATAAAAGAATTTCAAAAAGTTCAAAGACAAGAATTAAGCTGACAAAGATATTATTTCTCAAGATAAGTTGAAGAACTTTTAAGAATGATGATACTGACTGTGGCCCACTGGCTTGGCGGTTCAAAATCCAGCAGCAGCTCTCCAGGAGCAAGACTGGGCCTCCCACTCCCACCAGAGGGCAGTGATGCCAAAAAAAAAAAAGAATGATGATACAAGTTACTTAGTCCATCCCTAAAAGAACTGAGATGGCTGGGAATTTAACCATATCAATACAGTCTCTCTCGCTTTTTTGAAAACATTATATTTTTAAAAACATAACATTTTTAAAACTAGGAAAAATGAGTGCTCTTTTAAGCCTGGGAAACAAAAAGGCAGGAGGAGCAAAACCAGGATTGTGAAGTTAATGCAAATTCCGTCCCACGGAAATTCAAGAAAAATGTGCCCTTGGTAGGTGAGGAGAGTGAGTAGAAAAAAGCATTGTCATGGTGAATGGTTCTCTGTGAAGTTTTCCTGGGTGTTGTTAAAAAGCTTTGGCTATCTTTCTCAAAACTCACACAATCAGCCCATGTTCTCATTCTTTGGTCCTCCAAAAAGTCAAAAAACAAATGTCTTTTGCAAAAAAAAACAAACCAAAAAACTAGTTGCAATGGCCTTTGCCCTTCAGCTTCTGCTTTGTCGGGACCATGTCCATCTCTTAGTAGGTATTGCTTTCTGCTTTGTCTTACGGATTGTATGGAAAAATCCAGGCTTCATCTCCTGCCACAATTCTTCGCAGAAATCCTTCGGGATCTTGGTCCCACTTGTTTAGAATTTCCATCGAAAGCTCTGCTCTCGTCTGCAGCTGATCTGGGCGCACTATCTTTGGCACCCAGAGAGTGGAAAGTTTGCTCAGCTTCAGTTTTTCGGTCAGGATCGTGTAGGCTGACCCGATGGAGATGTCGATGGTGTTGGCTATTGATTCTGCTGTGAGCTGCCGGTCCTCTTCAATGAGGGCCCGGACCAGATGAATTTTTTCCTCACAGATGGATGTGGACGGCCTGCCGCTGCGGGCTTCATCTTCAACATCATCGCGCCCGTTCTTAAAACGTGTGATCCATTTGTAGACTGCAGATTTCTTGGGGGCACTGTCACCATAAACTTTTCGTAGAGCCTCAATGATTTCACCATTCTTCCACCCAAGCTTCACCATAAATTTGATGTTTGTTCTTATTTCAATTTTAGCGGAATTCATGTTGCTGACAGGTTTTTTAAAAAAAGTGATGTCTTATCCTTCTTATGGCCTCAAACTAGACCCTGTTCAAAAATGTATAACATGTTAGTGTAGAGTAAGTTTACTTTAGGGGAAAAGAAAGAGTAGCATGCATAATCGTTTCATAATGTCCTTTCCAAAATTTTCAAGGATTTTCCTTATATAATACTGGAAATAACCCAAATATCCTCAACAGAAAGTTTTGTCCTAAGTTGTTTTGGTCAATCAATCCCTTTAAAAGCAATCTCTATAGAGCTCCATTCCATTTCAGGCTTGCTTAAATAAATGCACCCAAATCTGTTATCTCCTTTACAGGAACCCAGTTGGTTTAAGGACGCAGATGTTACCATTAAGCTTTCTGCGCTGTATTTTTGAACTCTCAGACTCTAATCTAGGAGGAGGCTCAGGTGAAAGTCTTTCAAAAAGTGTGGGTGCCCAGCTTGAGACTGTGGGGGGGGGGGCAGTGAGCACACCCTATCTACTATGCTTTATAAATGCTATTTCATTTGATATTAAATACGACCCAATTGGGATTTACAGTACCTTCATCATCCTCAGTTTAAATAAAAAGAAAAAAAAAGGGAAGACAGAGGCCACACAAGGAATACAAAAAGCCACCCCACAAAAATCAGAGGCTTACCAGAAATAGATTTAAATAAATAAGATTTTCTAGGAAAAAAAAAATCAGAAGCTTGCAACTCAGTGAGCCCCTGCAACAGGGCAAAGGACCTTCTAGGACTGCCGATCTCTACGGAGCAAGCAGTCTGATTGTCCTTTCCTGGAGTGGCTGCTGGGTCTGAACTACTCATCTTGGGGTTCCCAAAGGCTAGTAATCCACTGCACCACCAGCACCTCACCCAACCTGTCCATTCTAACCTACTCCAAAAACCAACAAACAGGAAAACTCACTGCCATTGTCAATTCTGACTCATGGTGACCCTTCAGGGCAGAGTAGAACCCCCCTCCTGGGTTTCCTCTGCTGAGACTCTTTCCAGGAATACAAAGCTCCTTCTTTCTCCCTTCTAAGCCGCTCACACGAAATTACTTGTGTAGCTAGCTTATAAGACCTACTACCAAAACTGCCTGGTTTACCTTTTCAAGGTGTTCAAGAGCAGTTATGCATTGATGAATTCTACCTCCATCATCTTTTGAATCATTCAAGCGCACCTCCTGGGTTTTTGTTAAACATTTTCAAACCTTACCGACAGCAGCACAGGGAAAGAAGTCAGTTCTGCATTCACTGCACCGCGCACCAGCAGCCGGCTCTTCGGAGCGGTCAGCCCTGCGGCATTGAAGGGGCAGATCAGTCCAGTGGGCGAGGGCGCCCCTCACGGTCCCCTACTCCCACCACCGCCCCCTGCCTCTCTGGAACACCGGCTCCTCCAAATGCAAGGCGTCTTCCCCTAGCCCCCACACAGGAAACTTGTACAGAACATTGCTTTCTGGTGGGGGCTGCGTTTCATGGCATCTGTGACCAGGTTTTACGTGGGACACCATTGACTGGGAGCCGGGGATGGGGTTATTTGATTAAAAATCTGGTCCACGGGCTGAGCCACGGTGGCGTAGTGGTTGTGTGCAGTACTGCGACCCACAGGGTTGGCAGTTCAAATCCAGGAGCAAGGGTAGACTTCCTACTCCCACCTGGTCAGTGATGCCGCCCGCCCGCCCCCGAAAATGTTAAAAACCGCAGGGGCGAACCACCCCCGTTTAGTTTACGGTCTTAAACATGACCGTCTTTTGTTTGATTTTAATAAATATTTTAGCATACTGGTACTATTTGGTTCCAAATACATATGTTTTTGTTTTCCTGCTCTAAAAACTGGGTGCGTCCTATGGTCCGAGAAATAAGCTCTTGGCCCAGAACCGAGGACGCACGGCTTCTCCGGGTCCCCGAGCGCTGGGGCTGCCGAGCGCAGTGAGGACGCGACCCCTCCCCTCGGCCCCGCCCAGCATTCGCCGCACGTGACCGCATGACGTCACAGGGCCCTGGCGGTCGGCTCTTCCCCCCTTGCCCCCCCGCCCCCCCTCCCCCACGGCTCGCCTCCCCCGCCGCACCCCCCAAACGCCCGCGGGGCGCCCCTCACCGTCTGCTGCTCGGCCTTTCTGTCCCTCTTGTCCCTTCGCAGAAACACACGGGGAAAGAAGGGGCCCGGACGGGGCGCGGGAAGGAGCTGAGAAGACAAAGAGCGGACGCGCGCCGCGGACACCGAGGCCAAGAGAACCCTCAAAGAAGGGGGAGCCCCCGGCGCCGTCACGCGCAGGCGCGCCCAGATCTCGCGAGGCTTGCTTTTTCTTTCTTTAAAAAAATTATTTTTATTATTTAATAAAAATAGAATAAACAATTTTATTGGGGCCTCTTACATCTTCTATCACAACCCATACAGGCATCCAGTGTGCCAAGCACATTTGCGCACATGCCGCCATCATCATTTTCGTTTTTCTCTTTTTTCCGCTATCATTTCCAAGGCGGTCTTCCCCCTGGAGCCCCTGATATCAGTTCCCCATTTCTCTCCCCTCCCGCGCCCGCCCTCCCTCACGAACCCTTGATAAGTTATAGATTGCTATTTCCGTATCTTGCATCGTCCTC
>PVJH01012376.1:0-64706 GCA_004026705.1 Nesogale talazaci
TGAAAGGGTGGACTGTCAGAATAAACAGATCTCTCTTGGAAGAAGTGCAGCCAGAATGCTCCTTAGAGACAAGAATGGCGAGACTCCGTCTCATATACTTTGGACATGCTGTCAAGCAAGGTCAGTCCCTGCAGAAGGCATCACACTTGGTAAAGTCGAGGGACAGGGAAAAGAAGAGCCTCAAGGAGATGGATTGGCATAGAGACAACAATGGGCTCAGCCACAAGAAGAGTTGTGTGGATGGCACAGGACAGGAGTGGCCGGTGCATTTGAACTACTGCACTTGCAGTAAGCAGTCCTATACCTAACCTACAGAACCACTGCCAAGAGATGAAGTGAAGACATGATACAGGGCCGGGCAGCAGAAAAGTGGGTGAAATGAGACAGCAATTAGTATAAGACATGAAAAAAACCCAAACAATCATTTATAAATTATCAAGGAGTCATGGGGTGGAGGGCACAGGCAGTTGAAGAGCTGACTCAAGGGGCTGAAGTAGAAAGAAAATGTCTTGAAAAGATGATGCCAACATATGTACAGATGTGTTTGACAAAATGGATATGCGTATGGATTAGGATAAGAGCTGTAAGAATTCCCGATAAAATGAAACTTAATCTTTTAAAAAGAAATCAGGTATGATAGCTACTTGAATAATTAATTAATTAAATGGTATTAATAAAAGCATAATACATGCACTATGACTTATAAGGGAAGCAAATATGTGTCTGTGTTACACAACAGCTTCGACCCAGCAAGTGCACAAAGCATGGTGAGTTGCTGGGGACAGCTATTTAAAACTATGGCTTGCAAGTTGGAACCCCTCCCTCCAATCTACCTGCATTCATCTTTACTGGAGGGGTGGGGGGCAGAGATATTGCAATTTCCAAAGCATCATCTTACCACTTAGAACAGTGGTTCTCAACCTTCCTAATGCTGTGATCCTTTAATACAGTTCCTCATGTAGTGGCGACCCCCCAACCACAAAACTATTTTCATTACTGCTTCACAACTGTGCTTTTGCTACTGTTATGAATCTGTTCAACCCCCCAAAGAGGTCACGACCTACAGGTTGAGAACTGCTGACTTAGAAATGGCAGTGACTAGCAGAATTATTGTGAGATAGCTGAAATATGGGCATGTTTGTGTTTTCTGTGCATTCTTTAAGTGCCTTTACCCATAAGCAACTCCCAGGTTGCACTCCTCCTTGCTCAACTCCCATGAGATTCCCAGTCACTGAGTCCCAGAGAGAGGGTCTACCCTGTCCTGTAGGCCGCTGTGAGTCAGAAGTTTGCTTTCTGGCTTATCGTAAACAACAAATACAAAGTGGCGCTGGTAGGCAAACTCCGTAACCAGCGAAGCACAGCTCACCGCCTTCCCCAGCCACCTTGGCTTGACGCTCCTCCTCTTCGCCCACTGACCTACAACCTGCTGAGAGAAATGGTAGAAATGAGGAGGCTAGATCTTAAAAAAAAAAAAAAAGAAATGAGGAGGCAAATTTGAGCAAATGTGTCAGCTGTGCTTGGGAGTAAATCAGTTAACTGTCACATGACTCTAGGGAATATCCCCAGTGGTGGGTGTACGGATGTGTATTATCTCTGAATCATACGACCGCTAGATCAAGAGCGTATCGTTGCGTGATCACAGGCCAATGCCGACAGGACTTTGGTAAAGAGGGTCAGTGAGAAAGAGGAAGCGTATTGACAGCGTGGCTGTAACAATGAGCATAAGTGTAATAAACACAGTGTTTCTGGTCTGTTGTAGATGGGGTTGCTATAGTCAGAACTGGCTTGATTTTGCCTAACAAAAACAACAACAAAGTGTATCTGTGGCCTTTTGTTTGTCTCCGAGTCTCTGCCTCCTTGCAGCCGTGGCACACGCACACATACAGGGAGACAAGGAGTGGTAGGCTAAAACAACTTGGCAGTGGAGATAGGAAACCACAGTGTGCCTAGCCCTTCCTTTGTGGGTCTCGTGGTCCCTCATATGGTACCAGCTGCACTGTGCATTGTGTTGCTAGGATTATCTGCAGATCAAATTTATTTTTCTGAGCTGGAGACAAGTCGTGAAGTCATCTTTCTTTTTTTTTTTTTCATCCTAGCTTTGGCTGCATAAGATCTTTCCCTCCACACCTCTACAGAAATGTTCATCCAAATCCAATTCATCATTTTGAAAAATCTCTAATGCAGTATATTTTTCATTAGTGTTTTTAAGCATCTAATCAATATATGCACCACATCCAACAAGTCGAGGATTTCTCAAGGACATTCTGGGAAAGCTCGAACTCTCCTGTCCTCCTTGCCACCACGCCTCACTCCCTGGAGATAAATCCTTTGAATCCTTTGTCAAGATACCATGTGTGCCCACCTTCCTGATATGATCGCTGCAGACAAATGTGTGTATAAGCAAATGTGGTGAGGAAAGCTGTTGGTGCCCAGCTATCAAAGATATTGCACTTGGAGGCCTAAAGTTTTGAAGGTAAACAAGCTCAGAAGCAACAAAGCATACATGGAAGAAGCACACCAGCTTGTGTTACCACGAAGTGTCAAAGGGATCAGGTATCAACCATCAAGGAACTAAAAATTATATCATTATAAATGAGGGGGAGTGTAGACTTGGGACCCAAAGCCCATCTGTAGAGAAAGTGACAACGCCTTTCAGAAGGGTCATAGGGAGGAGATGAGCCAGTCAGGGTACACTGTAGCAACAATGAAATATGCAACTTTCCTCTCCTTCTTTAATGATTCCTCCCCTCCACTATCATGAACCCAATTCTACCTTACAAATCCAGTTAGACCAGGTGATGTGCACTGGTACAGATAGGAGCTGGAAACACGGGGAATCCAGGACAGATGATCCCTTCAGGACCAGTGGTGAAAGAGGCGATACCAGGAGGGTGGAGGGTAGGTGGAGTAGAAAGGGAGAACCAATTACAAGGATCTACATATAACCTCCTCACTGGGGTATGGACAACAGGTAAGTGGGTGAAGTGTGCGATATGACAAAATAATAATGATTTATAAATTATCAAGGGTTCATGAGGGAATGGGAAATGGGGAAGGAGGGGAAATATGAGGAGCTAACACCAAGGACTTAAGTAGAAAGAAAATGTTTAGATAATGATAATGGCCACAAATGTGCTTTGCATACAATGGATGGATGTATGAATTGTGATAAGAGTTGTATGAACCCCCAATAAAATGATTAAAAAAAGAAAGAGATTGCTGCTCTCCAATGATCTCTCTTTGTCAGCTTGTACATTTGAGAGAGAGCGAAACCTTTCACCATCCCTACTGTTTGTTGAGTTTAAAGAGAGCTTAGCTGTGAATATTTCTATTCATTCTTCATCCTCATTGCTGTCCAGAGCCCAGTGTAACTTCCTTTTTATTCGGCTGAGCCCCAGTGGTGTAGTGGTTAAGTGCGGGACTGCGGCCCACTGGCTTGGTGGTTCAAATCCAGCAGCAACAAGGCTGGGTAGCACCTACAATCACCAGAAGGCAGTGATGCCCCACCCCCCAAAAAAAACTTTCTTCTATTCAATATACGTTTGTCTCTATTCTTTCATTCAAATTGTCGTTAGGTGTCATGAGTTGCCTCTGACCTGGAACAACCTTATGCACACCAGGACAAAACACTGCACGGTCCTGTGCCATGCCTGAGCTCACTGAAGAAACCACTGGGTCAGGCCATCTTGGTAAGAGCCTTCTTTCCATAGTCTTCTCCAGCACCACAATTCACTTGCATTGATTTTTCTATGGCAGTGGTTCTCAACCTTCTTCATGCCACAACCCTTTAATACAGTTCCTCATGCTGAATTAAAATTATTTTTGTTGCTACTTCATAACTGTAATTTTGCCACTATTATGAATCAAGTGACCCCTGTGAAAGGATCATTTAACACCAAAGGGGTCTCAACCCACATGTTGAGAACCACTGTTCTACGGTATTCCTTATTCGATGTCCAACTTTCACATGCATACAATGGGGTACCAAAAAGGCCCAGAACCTTTTTTCAAACTTATATATTTAATTTTTTTCTACAAAACATTCTTATCCTTCAAAATACTCTCCATTGCACTTAATACATTTGTCAAATCTGCTGGGTTAGTATAAGCTGATGAGAGAAACAAATCCAGGGAGACTCCCATGTGTATAAGATAGAACTTTATATCAAAGAGCAATTGCACATTAAGAAAACATCCCAGTCGAGTCTGGATCAAGCGCGTAAGTCCACTATTAGCTCATATGTCCTACACCAGTCTATAAATTCCTCTACATACTCACACAACACATGCAATAGAAGATCACAGGCCAGTAGGTGAAAAATCTTGTGTATCCAGTGACAATGGCATGGGTCTCCTCCTGGCTCCTCCAGCTCCGACTCCATCAGCATAGATCTTTATAGCTAGTCAACAGGAATATCTCTCAGGGAGGCAGAGAGAGTAAGTATCTGGCCTCCAGAGAGCCATTTATCTCAATCATGCCTCCAAATGAGGTCATCAAATTGTGACTTGATTGACATGCTGAACTCCACCCCTTCACAAATAGTAGTCTCAAGGTGATACCAGATTATGTAACTACCATATCTGCAATTCCTTTCTTGAAAACACTTTTAGACTCATCTGTTTGAATGGCTGAGAGCAGTGAGCTCATTTTTTTCTTCACCTCTTCTATGTCACCAAATCATGGTCCTTTCATATCTCTCTTCATTCACAGAACCAAAAAGAAGATGCATGGAGCGAAGTCAGGTGAGTCAGGTGTGTGGGGCAAGAAAGGTATGGTAGTTTTTATACCAAAAGTTGGTGCACTGAGCTGGCCGTATGGGCAGGTGCATTATGGTGACCAAATCAGTTCCTGACTGCCACAGATCAGGCCTTTTTTGTCACACACTGTCATGCTATCTTTTCATAACCTCTAAATAGAAAATTTTATTAAAAGTCTGACATGGTAGAATGAACTTCAAGTGCACTACAAGTCAACATTTTCATCTGTTAGGGAAGTTGACAAGGTTTGTCATCAATTGACATTTAACATTTTTGAAAGAAGAAAACCACTCATACACTTGAGTTTTTCCCCAAGATCTGTTCTTGTAAGCTGTCTTCAATAACACAACAGCGTCTAAAGCATTTTTCCAAAGCAGAAAACAACATTTCACAAGGCCTATGCGGTTCTTTTAAATCAGCCATCACAAAAAATGAGATTCAAGTGAAACTGGTTTTACCAAAAAAAAAAAATTCATTGTGACCAGAGAGAACCTTCCTAGGTGTGCCACTGAGTGCACTAATTCAGAGCAAATTGCTTGATGCTCGCCTAGCATGAAAACTGTGAACTACAAAAGTTCTGCCCAGCATAGCGTTTTTCCAGGCTAATTTTTGAGGGGCGGGAGGGGTTACCCCCTAATATGATATAATTGAAGATACCATGACTTGGGTCAGGTGCACCTTAGTCCTCATAGTAACATCTTTGCTCTTCAGTACTCTAAAAAGGTCTTGTGCAACAGACTTACCAAACGCAATATGTCTTTTGATCTCTCAACTGCTGTTTCTATGAGCATTGATTATGGATACAAGCAAGATAAAATCCTTGGCAACTTCAACCTTGTCTCCGTTTATCATGATGTAATGAGGATTTTGGTCTTCCTACATTGAGTTGTAGTCCCTACTGAAATCTACAATTCTTGATCTTCCTCAGCATGTGCTTCAAGTCCCCTTCACTTTCAGCAAACAAGATTGTGGCACCTGCTGTGTCAGTCCGGGTAGACTAGAGGAACAAATTCAAGGACACACATATGGATATAAGGAATGGGTTTATATTCAAGAGGAACAGGACATTGAGAAAACAGCCCAGTCCAGCTCAAAGTCACAAGTCCGATATTAACCCATATGACTGAAATCAGTCCATAAAGTCTCCTTCTGACTCACAAAGTTACAGGTCAGTGAGTACAGAGTCCTGGCACCGACAGTGGTCTCTCCAAGGCTCCTCGCTTCCAGAGCTCACGGTCCATCAACAGCATCCCGTGGTGGCAGAAGCAACTCATCGTTTGCAGAGGCCTCCATGTGGCTGCCCCAGCCTCAGAGGTCCAGCTCCATCAGGGCAAAGCCGTGTGGTCTCTCCACCGGCTACTCCAGCCTTCCAAACGCCACCATTCTGTGTTGCCTGTGGTTAATCATCTCTGAAACTAACTTCCAACAACTGGGGAAGATAGCTTCTCATCTTCACGAGGGAAATATCGCAAGATTTCCCAGGAGTCTCAGGTGATAGCCATGCCCACATAGAGGCCTCATTGGCTACTCAATGGCTACCTCCAGATTAACAGGCCAGACTCCACCCCTACATTTCAATCATAAAATTAACATAAGCACATGACTGCCACACCTGCATGTCATAAATTAAGAAACCTTCCTCCAATCCTAATGCCACACCCTCTTCTGAATCCTGCCTGAGCTCCCTGTCAGTGTACTGCTGCAACTGTTGTTGGGTGATCTTTGGCAAAATTTTCTTGCATGTGATATGAATGATATTGTTCTAAAGTTTGAGCATTATGTTGGGTCACTTTTCTTTGGAACGGGCACACATATGGGTCTCTTTCAATCAGTTGGCCAGCTAGCTCCCTTCCAAATTATATAGCACAGAGGAGTAAGTCCTTCCTGTACTTTTCAGCTTTCTGCAATGTTTCAGTGGGTAGTCCATCCATTCCTGGAGGCTGTTCCATTCCTGGAACACATTTTAGCTAATGTGTTCATTGCAGTTTAAACTTCTTTCTTCAGCACCATTGCTTCTTGCTCAACGCTACCTCTTGAAATAGTGGACTGTCAAACTAGTTTTTTTTTTTTTGGGGGGGGGTACAGTGACTATGTATTCTTTCCATCTTCTCTTGATGCTTCCTTCATCATTCAATATTTTGCTTACAAAATATTTCAAGATGGCTACTTGAGGCTTGAGGGTTTCTGCTTGAATTCTTTCTATTTCAGATATACTAAGCACTTCTTCCTTTTTGACTTTCAAAATTAGGGATTCTAATCCCACCACTTGTCTGTCAGTTTGCCATACTGTGGTAGCTTGTGTGTTGTTGCCATGGTGGGTTGTCCAAAGTGAGTAGGTCCCAGTGGAGCTTCCAGACTAAGAATAGACCATGAAGAAGAACTCAGCTCCCCACTTTGAAGGAAGACGCTGCTGGGGAGAAAAGCTGCTGGAAAATCTTCAGTTCATTGTCAAATACTGAACTCCTAACCAAGGAAGCAGAACACTATCCATGATAGTGTCTGGAGAATGGGCCCCTCAGGTCTGAAGGCACTGGAATTGTGACCGAGGCAGAGCTGTTTTCACAGAGTGGAGTCTCCTTCTAAGAGAGATGGTCAATATACAGAGTACAGTTTCTCAAAGACAAGATACCTAAGAGAGAGAGAGAAACCAATTAGTATGAGCAATACTTGATTTTAGCCACAAACAGCTGCTGTTTCTGGTACTGTAAACTGAAAAGACAGGTGGAACAGTAGTCAGGCACTAGGCTACTAACTGAAAGCTGGGCAGGTCAAACCCACCAGCTGCTGCAAAGAATAAAGATGTAGCAGTCTGCTTCCCTAAGGATGATAATCTTAGAAACCTTGGGCGATAATTCCTCCTTGTCCTTTAGAATGACATTGAGTCGGAATCAATTCCAAAGACAGCCAACAGGTTTTTAACCTGCCAAAAGAGTATGGAAATGGCTTGAAGAAAGGGCTAATGAGAAGAAATGAGGGTAGAATCAAAGCCATAGGTAACAACGACTGAGGGTATGAACCAAAAACATAGTGTTGAACTTTGATACCATATGCCTGCTGAGTAGCTGGTATTAATCAGTTTGCTTAGTTTGACAAGTAGAATGGGCCTTACGGATGATGATAATTTTAGTCAGCTTGTTAGATTCTGTATGTGTGTGTGTGTGTGTGTGTGTGTGTGTGTGTGTATTAAAGGCTGGATCCCATGACTTCAGATCACACCTCGCTCTTCCGTAGGCCCATACAGACCTTGCCAATGTTATGTTTCTTCCACTAGAAAGTGACTATAGTGGACAACTTATTCTTAGCTCGGGTGCTCCTTGCATGTTCAATTTGGGATTTAATCAAAACATGATCCTGAAAATTATTCAGATATATTATTATAACTTTGAAAATGAAGACTTTGACTAGCAAAATGAAATGACTGAGAATTGAAAGATATATCTTAGAATAAACTAAATTTCAGTAAAAATTCCGGCAACAGCTTTGACCCACATATTTCCAAGGACAGAGAACTCAGAATTATCATAATAGCGCTGACACAGAACAAAGCCATCAATTACTATCCCTTCCTGAATAAGCAGGGCTTTCATCCTCATTAAATTGTAGAAATGATTAAGTAGTTGTCTCCATGAGAAATGTAAAATGTTTTTCAATTAAAAGATAAATTTGGGGAAGAAGATTTTACTTATGGATGATAATAACCATATTAGTCAAATTAATGAATCCATGTTCAATAGATGTCCAGTAAATGATAATTTCCATATTGTAACAATTATTCTGAGCTTCTGAACTGTAATTTGCATATATTGCAGTGGTTAGGATTGGAGTTTTATGATCAAATTTGGATGAAAGATCACTATTATAAAAAAGAAACAGTTTTAATGGCAATTACTTCCATTTATTATGTTTTAACCATGGCTGAAAAGAGTTTTCACATAAATACTTTAAAATTTTTTTCTAAACAGTCTAGTGGGATAAATTCTATTTTCACTCCATTTTATAGCTGGAGCCCAAGTTCTGCAACATGGAAGGCCATGCTGCCATTGACAGTGATCCTTCTGATGGGGCAGTCTCAAAGAATATCCTCCTCTCAGACTTGATTTTAAGAAGGGTTACAGTTCAACTGTGCAGTCCCTGGGTGATGGAAAAAGTAATACTGGCCCAAAGGTCCAACCTTCAAATCCTTCTAGAGGCATCTTGGAAAGAAGACTTGACAATCTACTTTTGAAATTTTACTGACGTTCTGGTGGAACACAGTCTGACTCTGACACACCTGGAGTTGTCATGAGTCAGAATCGACCCAAGAGCAAGTTCGAGTGTAAGTCGATAAGGATCTCACCTGTAAGGTAGACCTTGAGAATAAAAAAAAAGGCATGCAAAAATGTAGACATGGATGCTCCCTAAATTAATTGGTAAACTGAATAAAATCAATGTAGAATACTAAAAATGTTTCTTGGTTTGCTTACTTCTTGAGGAGTTTATTGATTTTGTCCTGGAACTAGAAAGGTTAATTCTAAACTTAGCTGCAAATCAGAGCATGTAACCGTATCAGGAGATTGTTACAGTTGAAGATCAGCGAGGAAGGGTTGCCCCACAAGAGGGCCTGAGATGTTATGCTACTTGCAGGCTAACACATTAGACAAGGATCATCCTTATCAAATTTTCTTTCACTGCCTTCCCAGCCCTTACTTTCCACAAGCTCGACCAAAGGGCCAGGTGGCAGCTGTTCCCACCGAGGGCTGCGTTGCTGAAAGGGATCTCTGAATCTAGAGAATAGACCCTTTATAATTGATACAACCATGCCTCTCCTTTGTTCCAAGGGAGGCACTCGGGCGTCCAAAGCTGTTTTCTTTACCAATATTCTTGAAAAAATAATCCAGAGCAAAAGGAGTTCATACTTTTGCTCACATAATATGTAAAAATACAATAGGCCCCCAAATAAGGCTCCCAACAGATAATAAAGGGTACTATTCAAGAGCAACTGAAATATCCTAATTAAATCAGGCACTGTTGGTACCCCAAAACACAAATAGGATGGAAAGCTGTGATCAAAAGAAATCTCAGTTACATGGAAATTTAGAATATGATAAAAGCATAATATCAAGTTGGTGGGAGAAAATCTGGACTTTGTAGAAAATGGTATTAAGAAATAGGGTGGGGGGGGCTGTGGTGCGGTCCCCGCTGGGCTGCCGCCCGCTCTGGGCTGCCGCAATGGAACTCAGCGCCGAGTACCTCCAGGAGAAGCTCAAGCGAGAGCTGGAAGCGGTGCACGTGGAGGTGGAAGGCAAGACTCCCAAGCGTGCTCATTCTGCTTTCGAGGGCTGGTGGGGTCCTCCAAGTGCGAGGGGAAACCGCTGCTACAGAAACACCGGCTGGTGACTGCGAGCGTCGCGGAAGAGCTTCGGCACATCCATGCCTTTGAGCAGAAGACGGGGAACAGCAGAAATGACGGACAGGGACCCTGCCCAGCCATTAAACCTGAAATCTGGACCACAAACAGAAAAGAAATAGGGTGGATAACTTTGGGGAGGGAAAAGCTATGTATCCATACATCACAGTGTACTCAGAATAAATTCCAAACGATTTAAGGGGTTTTTTAAAATGAGTACAAAAGTAAGCATACTCAAATCATAATCACACATAGTAAAATTCTGAAAACAGTGGGAGAAAATGTTGCTTTTTCTGAAAGTTTCTGTTTTTAAGGGTAGCAAACATAGAAAAAATGATAGGGTTAGAGCTGTCTTTTTGACCCATCATCCTAATAACTAAGACCACAGTAATCAATGAATAGTAAAACCACTAGTGAAAGTATGATAGTGTATAGGCCATTTCATATCTCAAAGTCTTTCCCTATTTTTATAGATTGACCTGTATCCTGCGCAATATATATATATATATATATATATATATATTGTAAATTCTAGTCCTATTTTAAATCTACCAACTACTCCAAGCTATGACTATCTGCTCCCATAAAGACTTAAAACTTCAAAAAACCAATTTTGGGCTGCTATGAGTTGCAATCAATTCAATGGCAGTGTGTTTGGTTTGAGTCTTTTAATATCGCTGGTTATGAGAAATCTTGATTGTATAGTGGGTTAAGAGTTAGGCTGCTAACCACAAGATCGGCAGTTTGAACCCACTAGCATCTTTGAGGGGAAAAGATGAGACTTTCCATCCCTATAAAGAGTTAGTTGTGCGTACTCACAGAGGCAGTTCTACCCTGTCCCATAGGATTGGAGTTGACTTGATGGTGATTAGTTTTTTGTTTACTGCTATAATCCCACTTGAAAATAGGTTTTCTTTGTAATGTCCATAAGGCAATATTACTACAGAGTGTGCCTTAAATCAATCTTTTATGAGATATAAAAAGAGCAGATTCAGTAAGCAAGTGGGGGAAGAAATATGCCATACAACATTAGATCTTTAAGGAACCAGGAAACAGAAACTAAAGAGAAGTAAGGACCTTTTCCCCAGAGCCAACACAGAGAGAAAGCTTGCGTCTAAAACAGGTGCTCCCAATTTGAACCTTTAGTCTCCTAAACTGTGAGAGAACAATGTCTGTTTCTTATGGCAGCATTAGACAACAACTTGCTAATGAAGATCAAGTATGGGTTACGAATTGTAACTGTAACAAGAGTGTAAAGAAAACAGAAATCCTCACAGCTGGACCAAAAGGTAGCATCATGACAGAGAAAGTATTGAAGTTGTCAAGGATTTCTTGCTTGGATCTACAATCAATGTTCCTGGAAGCAGTTGTCAGGAGATCAGAGAATGCATTACATTGGGCAAATTTACTGCACAAGACCTCTTTTAAAGGGTTGTAAGGCAAGGATGTTACTTTGAAGACTAAATTATGTCTGATCCAAGTGAAAGTTGAACATTGAATAAGAAAGACTGAAGAAGAATTCGTTTGAACCATAATGTTGATGAAGACTATCGAAAGTATCCTGGGCTGCCAAAAGAATAAGCATATCTGTAGAGCCAGGTGCTCCTTAGAGGCAAGGATGATGAGAGTTCTTCTCACATCGTTCGGGCAGGTTATCGGGAGAGATCTGTCCCAGGAGAAGGACATCATGCTTGGTAAAGTGGAGGGTCCACCAGGAAGAGGGTGCTCCTTGGCCAGCTGGGTGGACTCAGTGGCTGAAGCAACAGTCTCCGGCGTAAGGACAGTGGTGAAGGTGGCACAGGACCAGGAGGAGTTCTGTTTCATTGCACGTGGGCTCGCTGTGGGTCGGACTGCACCTGACAGCACCGAACGACAGCAACAACAGCAACAGAGAATGATGGCATCAACCAATAATTTATTAATGGAAGAGGGAATCTAAATCTACAGTTCTCAAGTTGATTCTGACTCGTAGAAACGCTCTGTGAGGATGCTGAGACTATCAACCCTGATCGTAGCAGCCTCACCTTTCCCCACTAGAATGGCTAGTGGGTTTGAATCGCTGGCCTTTACATCAGCAACCCAACACCTAACGCATAATGCGACCAGGACAGCTTTTTCCAGGAGAGGCCTGAGCATGTCAGATCACTGAGTGATCCAGGTTAGCCTCTTACCAATGGGACCAGCAGACATCACGTGTCTCCTGATGGGCTGCGCTGAGAAGGATCCCTTATCATTTATGCAGAAATCCTGCCAAAACTAAAAAGCCTTAACCAAGAGGGAAATTAACCATGATCATGAGCCAAAATGCAAAGAAAAACATGAGCAAAGACAGACAGCGGGTGGTGCCAGATATGAAAATAATGATAATTGTCATTTGTCAGGGGTCCATGAGGGTGGGGGGGGTGGGGGAGGAAGGGAAAAAGAGGAGCTAATACCAAGGGCTCAAGTAGAAAAAAGTGTTTTAAAAATGATGATGGCAACATATGTACAAATGAGTTTGATATGATTGATGTACGGATTGTTATGAGATATAAGAGCCCCCAATAAAATTAATTATTAAGAAAAAAAGAAAAAATGTAAATAACATGAGAGATGGAGAAAGATTGAAGAGCTAGCTCTAATTAAGGAAAAGTACAGAGATTTGACAAGGTCAAATCCTGCTATGAAGAACATTACTCAACAGTTGACTAGATATTGGAATAATATTACAGTGAAATTTCCTCTCAGATTAATTGTACTGTGCTTATGGGAGAGAGTGTCTTTTTTTCTTAGCAGACAAAATAAGAGAAAGAAAAGAGCTCATATGCATATATAAGAGATTGAAAATTGGTAGCTGTTGGTAAAGGGCATAGAAAGTTCATTGTATAATTATTGAGTTTTTTTATGTTTAGCATTTTCTTTGGGGTGAACATTTAAATGAAAAAAAAAAAGAACATCATAACCATGCCTTTATCTGGCCTTAACAAAATGTGCTTTTGAAAGACAGACGTAAAAGAATCTCTTTGTAATCAAGACAGAGCATATCCGCTTGCTCTACCCAAGCTAGAAGTCTTCTGATAAAGGTTCCCAGAGGATTTCCCTATTAATGGCAATAAAACCCCAACCAGTTGCTCTCCAGTCAACTCTGAAGCATGGTCACCCCATGTGTGTCAGAGAACTGGGCTCCATAGAGTTTTCAGTGGCTGACTTTTCAGATATTGATTGCCAGGCATTTCTTCTGCAAAACCTCTGGATAAACTCAAACTTCCAACCATTCTGTTAAAAGAACATTTACTAACTCTTTGCCCTACCCAAGGACTCCAATAACTATCTAAAAAAAAATTCACTGCCATGAGTCCATTGGATAGGGTAGAACTGCTCCCTGTGAATATATATGTGTATGTATATGTATGTATGTATATGTGTGTGTATATGTACATGTGTGTGTATAACATTTCCAGTTCTTCTCTGGAAGACCTCTGTATATTTTCCTCTCCTAGTCCCATTCTCCCACAACCACACCCACTCCGACCCGCCATAGACCAGTCCTTTAGAACGGAGTGGACTCAGACTAAGAGTATGTCCTTTGGCAAGTCGAAGTAAATTGGGTATTTATTGTGGCTGAATGGTTGCAACGGTTGTGTATTCATAGATATACTTGGTTGATGGGAAAGCCAATGAGATGAACTTGTTAAGTACAAAAATGCAACCCAAATCTCATCAAACAGGGTATAATCAGCATTGTAACGTTATCATTATGTTTTTTCTTTTTTTGTTGTTAAGTGCTTTTCAAACCAAATTTTTCTAATTTGACATTCCAGTACAGAAGCTGCTACACCATACTTTTACAAGTAAGGGAAATAAGGGACTTTGAAGTAAGGGACTTCGAAACCTGTCCAAAATTGTCCATCATAAACAATTCCCCCGATCCCGATGAGCTGCATAGCAACCTAACCTGTTGCTTGGCATAATAAGATCCTGGGAGGAAAGAGCCAAACATCTGTGCTCCTGCTTCAAGATGGCAACAGACAGCTTGCTTGTACTCAGGTATAACAATTGATGTGAGGGAGCATGAAAAACTTGGTGGAAAAATGGAGTTAAGAGATCATAGAATCTATCCACCAGCCTTTTGAAGCCCCCTCATATGTGTGGCATTCCTACTTTATATTACTTGCAGCACTCCATTGATTAGAGTGAGTTCTTGGTAACCTATATGCACAAGTTCAGAATGCCAGAGAAGATGATGCCAGAGAAGATGATGAAGTGGTCATTGAGCCTTCCAAAGGCAGGTCTGATTCCAAAGATGAATCACAAATTTTGGCCAAATCCCAAGGTCAAAGCTAAACCTCAGTACAGCCTTATATGCTAGCAGATATTTTTCAAGAAAGGCTTCAGGGTCTTCCCACTGATGTGAAGACTCTGAGTTTGGGGCTGAGCCATCAGTGAATTTGGGCCCCGTGTCAAATGACTTCTGGGGTCCTTTAACACTGCCAGGACTCTCTTAAGAATATTTAAGGAATGGATGTTCAAATCCCACAGAAGGCATATACTTTCTTCCCTGTGAAGGGACACACAGAGCCTGAATCTGTCTTGTATCCATCACTGATAATACCAGACAAATGCTTAGGTCATCAGTAGATTTATGTGAAAGGAGTGAAGCTCAAAACCCAACTCAATGCCATTGAGTCAATTCTGACTCATAGTGACACTATCAGACAGTGTACAACGGTCCCTGTGGGTTTCTGAGACTCTAAAGTTTTACAGGAGTAGAAAGCTTCATCTTTCTCCCGAGGAGCGGCTGGGAGTTTCAAACTGTTAGCCTATGGGTTAGCAGCCCAACACAGAACCCACTAGACTAACAGAGGAACAAATGATCGGGCTCTGTTAATATTTCACCTAAAATGAGATCAGGGGTTATCTGATCTTGAAAACATCAGGAGGCAGGAATGATTTATTTCAGAACTCCTTCAGCATCTGAAACAAATTTGCTAGAAATTGGAGAGCTAAGGGTATATTTTAGAAACAGCAGGGTATGCACTTCAGGGTAAGCCCTGGAGGCAATGACAGGAGAGGGGATGGCTTCCCAAAGGGCTAGATTTGAAAAGGACTATGCTGAGGGGAGAGAGGAAGCATCTGTGGGTAACGATTGTGATCTTCAGACAGCTCTGTGCTCCCATCTCCTGAATGCTTCAGTTCCCCTGAGTCACCCTTGAGAGCAGGACTTCTTAAATTACCTATTGAATGGCGCTGACTCACCACCTGACACTTGTTTTTGCTCTCACTTTCCATTCTAGAAACCTTATCTTCTGAGCCAGGGTCCGAGATCAAAACCTGAGCATTGCAGAGAGGATGAGAGCTGGGGTGAGGGCCGGGGGTTGAAAGCTCTTAGCTGCTAATTGAAAGATCGGTGGTTTGAAGCCATCAGCTGCAGGAGAGAGAGGGGGCAGGCTAGTTCTAGCAAGATCACAGCCTTGGGGCTGGTCTACTTTGTCCTACAGGACCACAATGACTTGGAATCTGGTGTTGTGGTGTTTTCTTGGAAACTATATCAAAGACTTGAGTTGAGGGAAGTGCTCTCATCCACACCTGCAGGGTTGTGTGGACCACCCATGCAGACTTACTCACTGACAGACTGTCCTCTAAACCGATCCTTGATTCCTGAAACCAGGCCTGTCCTTATGCAGCACGAGGGACGTGGTCTTCACATTAGGGTCAAGGAAGGAAAGTACCAAACTCACTGCCATCTTGTCGATTCGGATTTATAGAGCACCTATAGAACAGAGCAGAACTTCCCTGTGGGTTTCTGGGGCTATAATTCTTTACAGGAGAAGAAAGCCCCATATTTCTCCCACAGAGCAGCTGGTAGGTTTGAGTCACTGACCCTGTGGTCAATGACCCAATGCCTCACCAATTACACCACCAGGACTCCTGACCTGACAAAGGTAACCTGAAAAATTGCAATTTCAAACCCGCTCTGCAGCAGCGCAAAAGAAAAGTCTGGCCATCTACTTCTATAAAAAGTATAAGCCAAGAAATTCCTGTGGAGCAGATCTCCTCTGCTGCTTGGAGTGGCTCTGAGTCAGAATTCTCTTCTTAAAAAAAAAAAGAAAAAAGATCATTGCGACTTGAGTGAAATTTGTGATTAAGCCCCCAGTGACTCTCCTCTGATCATAATTCAGAATGTGAATAGCCCTGTTATAAGACAGAGAGCCTTGTAAGGTCAATGATGGCAGACAAAGTTAAAACAAATGTGAATTAGTTTTGCACTCCGAAATTCATATATAGATATAGATATAGATATATAGTGAAATTGACTGCAATACCTACTCCCTCCCTGTATTGACCATTTCTGCTCATTCTCCTTTCCACTTCCTGTCTGCTCTCTGAGCTTTATCCCAGGGGAAATACTCTCCTGTTGATCTCATGTGATTGATAAAGAGTGCTACCTCCCTGACTGCTACACATTTTATAGGCTAGTCTGACATTTGGCAGAAAGTCGAGAGTGGGAGAGCTGAGGGAATGTGTGAGTTCAGTCTAGGCCAGAAGGGCAGCAAAGGGTCAGAGTCTTGGGGGTTTGAACTGTCTCCATCAGACCAGTGAGAGTGGCCTTTCCTGTGATTTTGAGTTTTGTTCCACAATTTTCTCCTCCTTTATTCAGAACCTCCCACTGTTATCCCTTTCAGAAGAGTTCAATAGTGGTAGCCAAGGACCGTCTAGTTCTTCTGGTTTTGATGGATTTTTTTTCTTTTTTAACCTGACAAAGGCAGTCCATAGCGACTACTCAGTGTCCGGGGCTCCTCTCCCAGAGTCCAAGCCTTGAGTTTTGACTTTTTCACATTGTAAACAATCTTGTTTTATGAGTATCATAATACTGAGTCTGCAGAATTGTCAAAAAGTGGAAATAGCCCAAGTGTCCTTCAAGATGAATGAGTAAACAAAATATGATGCATGCATAACTGGGGTATATTCAACCATAAAAAGAAAGCCCTCAGGCTGAGCCCTGGTGGCGTAGTAGTTGTGCCTGGGCCTGCGGTCCACTGGGATGGAGGTTCAATTCCAGCAGCAGCTCCACAGGAGCAAAAGGCTGGGCCTCTTACTCCCACCACCAGAGGGGCAGTGATGCCCAAAAAACAAAAAACAAAACAAAACAAAAAGAAAGTCCTCATATGCACTATAATATGGATGCATCTTGAAACATCATGCCGTGTGAAATAAGCCAGACACAAAAGGACAAATATTATATGATCCTATTTTTATGAATCATTGAATGGTGGATAGAAACGGGAGGTGGGGAGTCACTCCTCAAGGGACTCTGGTTTTCTATTTGGGTAATGTCAAAGTTATAGAAATAAAAAGTAGTGGCGGTTGCATAATATTGTGAATATAATTAGTGTTACTTACAAATTGTAAAGATGATATATAGTGAACACCTGGTTTGTAGAAGGCTATGGATGACATTGGAAGTTCAAAATCCATTTGCATGGATTGAGCCCCAGTGACTCCCCTCTGATCATAGTTCAGGATCTGAATAGGCCTGCTCTCAGACAGAGAGGCCTGTGAAGTCAATGAAGGCAGACAAAGTTAAAACAAAATACAACATTTTATCATTTGCTCTCCCTTGTGACCCATTTTAAAGCTGTTTCTGGCATAAAAAATAGTTAAGGGGAAACAGCACATAGATTACATCTTGGTGAATCCTCTGACCATGGACCAGGGATATGAACAATCTTGTTAACATGAAGAATGCATTGGAAAATGGATTGTTATAGATATTATTCTGTTAAAATTTAGCACCCTATCATCTGTTCTCCCTTGTTATCTATTTAAATTTGTTCTGCTTTTAAAATATTTTCTGGTTTTTTTTTCAGTTGAGGTTTCTAAATGTTTTGTGTTGTCATTCTTGCTATTTTGTTTGCTTGTTTTTTAAATGTTTTTCACCATATGAAATCCAGGATAGATAAATGTGTAGAGAGAGTACTGGATTAATGGTTTCTTGGGGGTGTGGCAGGGGAGGTTGTGGGGAAATGGAGAGCTAGTGACGGTGAATACAAGAATGAGGAAGATTTCTAAAACTGACGGTGGTGAAGCTTGACAACTCTTCTTGGTGTGGTTGAACTATAGAATTGTAGATTATGTGGATTATGTGCTAGTAACACTGTTGAAAAAATGAATAGATAAAGCAACGCAGGAGAAAATTACGTAGGAGGACTCCCACTTTCTGATTTTAAAATATAACACAGGAACAGTAATCCAAACGGCCCAGGATTGCTATAATAATAGACACAGGGAACAATGAAACAAACTTGAGAGTCTAGAGATAAATGCACACAATTGATTTTTTTAAAACAAAGGTGGCAAGTCCATTCAAGAGAAAGAAAGAGATCTTTAATTAATATTGTTGGGGAAATTGTGTTTTCACATGCAAAGAAGGAAACGAGAATTTTGCCTCACACCAATCCAAAAAACAAATTCAAAATTGATTAAGAACCTAAGTGTGAAAACAAAAAAACATAAAATTTTTAGAAGAAAATGCCAGGGCAATTCTACCTTGTAATAATAGACTATCTAATATAATAATAAAAGTAGAAATAGCAGAAGACAAAATAAGTACATAAATGGGGCCTCAGAAAAAGGAAAATGTTTGTTCATCAGTGACCAAAAACATGAAGAGGGAAAGCTACAGACTGAGAAAATATCTAATATCTTAACATATCTCCAACAGCAGCTACCAGCCAAAAAATATATAAAACGTGGACAACTTAAAGCAAAAGATAAAGAACTGAATCATAAAACAGGCAAAAGAAGATGGAAGGAATACATAATCATTGTGACCAAAAAAGAGTGAAAAACATTGGTTGACATTCAATAATTTCAGGGTATAGCACATGACTAAGAACCCAAGGAAGAAGTCCAAATTGCACTGAAGGCACTGGCAAGAAAAATAAAATAAAAAGTCTCCAGGAATGGGGAGAATATCAACCCAGCAACTGAGATGTCTCAACAAACAGATGTAGCACTGAAGGTGCTCACTCACCAATGCCGAGGCATTTAGCCAGCAGCTGGCCAGCTGACTGGAGGAGATTCATATATACGAAAGAAGGTGAGCCAACAGTACAGGGAAGCTATGGAACAATACCATTTATATCTGTGAAGTTGGCTTTTGCTGAAGATAATTCAAATGTAGGGCACAGCAACAGGGAGCTCCCAGAAATTCAAGTTAGATTAGGAAGAGGTTGAGACACATTGCTGACATCAGATAAATCTTGACTGAAAGCAGAAAATACCAGAATGATGTTTCCCTATGTTTCCTTGGCTACACAGACATTCAATGATATATAGATCATAATAAATTATGAATAACATTACAAGCAACAGCAACAAAAATAAGAATTACAAAACACTTCATTGTGCTCATGGGGAACCGGAAGACTGAGAGGCACTTGTTAGTTTCCCAGAGTGGGTGCCACCGCCCTCTGGTGGTGTGCGGAATGACCTAAGGGCATTGTAAGAGCAGATGCCTACACTTTATCCTGGGTTCTGGGCTGGAGTACAAAAGGTTTTCATTGCTAGGGAGGTCATGAGGAATTTTCTTTTAAAGGACAGTAGACCATTAGAGTCGCCTTTTCACCATATTTATTCAATCCATTTGCTGAGAAAATCATCTGGGATACTGGAACTATCTGAAAAAACCAGAGCCTCCCTCCAATTGTGATTGGAGGAAGGCTCCTTACCAACCTGTAACATGTAGAGGGTGTATAGTGGCTTGCTGAAAGTGACGAGGTCTTGAAGCACTTACTGATGAATAGCAGAGACTACCATCTTGAACATGAATGATGTCTCAACATAAAGAAAATAAAATTTCTCACAACTGGGCCAATAAGCAACATCAATGCAAACATAGAAAAGAATGAAACTGTCAAAGATTTCATTTTACTTGGACCGACAATCCGCACCCATAAAGCCGTCGTCAGGAAATCACACGACGTACTATGTTGGCCAAGTGTACTGCAAAAGACATCCTGCACGAGTTCTAAGGCAAAGATGGCATCTTGACAGCAGCTTGGTTAGGGAATTTTGAATGTGAAAGTTGGGCATTGAATGCGGAAGGCCGACGAGGAAGGAATGCATTTGGACGATGGTACTGGAGAACACTGACAGCACTGGGGCTGCCTGAAGAACCAACAAATGAATCTTTTACAGACACTGTAGGAGACGCAGTCGGAATATGTAGAAACGAGAATGGCAAGACTTTGTCTCATGTCCTTTGGACATGTAACCAGAAGGAACCAGTGCCTGGAGAAGGCCATCATGTTTGAAAAAGGATCAGACATTCTCAAGGGCAGGGAATGACCCAATGGCTGCAGCAATGGGCTCCGCCAAGGCCGTGACTGTGAGGAGAGCGCAGGGTCAGGCAGACTTTCAGTCGGTGGCCCTTTGGGTCACTGTTGTACACTGGGCAGTCATGAGTTGAGCCAACTTCATGCCAGCTAACAATAATAGCAAAATGGGCACGGGACTTGAGTAAACATCCCATCTGTAGCCACTGAAATGGTCCCCGAACATTTGGAAAGGTGCTCAGCCTCATGAGAAGGATTCTTGATGGCGTATAAGCATAGATACCATCTTCAACAAAAGAGACCAGCCTGGCTACATCTGAGTGGGGCCCCTACTGGGGTGCATCAAATGCCTTCTACCCTCATCATTTGAATCCCTCCACTGGCCTAGTTGCCTGCTCTCCCAGGAAAGCTGATTATACAGAGGTGCAACCACTGCCCAGATTACAAATGAGCAGCCCTAAAATACCTCCCCACCCCACCTCCACCCCGCGCCTATCTTACCAGGTATCTTTCCTTGAGTCAGGCCCCAGAGCTCTCATGAACAGGGTTAGCATGAGGGTTCCACCAGGGTTAACATCTTCTCTAGAATGCTGAATCATTGAATCATCAGGAAAGATCATCCCTCTGCTTTTCATAAATACCCACCAAGACCTCCTACTTTGGGCCAGGAGCTTTGGTAGGTGAAGACAGAAGACAAGTGGCTCAGGAAAGGGTGATTTTAAAGTTGGGAAGATAAGTGGAAGGCTTCTAAGGGTAGAAGTATCATAGGACACTTATAAGCAGTGCAATAAGACAGAGTTGGGTAATCAGCAGTATGGAAATAAGATTTCCAAAATATAGGAATAGAGTCCATGGGGAAGGCGAGACAAGGCCAACACCAAGCATGCCTGATTCTGGTGAGCCTAGTGCTGGCTTGGCTGCACCTTTAGTTCTTGGAAATTAAACGGGTACACCAGCCATCTCCAGCAGGACCTCTGACCTTGAGGATGTAGGGTGCCTCCATCTACACCACACTTCAACATTGGTGGCCTTATCTGGTATCCCTGTTTCATGGGTGCCTGGACAATAAAATGAAAATGAGAATTGACTTCTAGGAGGAGAATCAGCTAGGAGGGGAGAGGATTCCTTCTTGAGTCGGGAACAGTGTGGTGGCACTGAGGATAAAGTCCTTCTCTCCTGCTGTGGTAACCCCAGGAGGAAGTGTCCAGGAGTGCTCTTCAGAGCTGGTCACAAAGGAAGAACCACAGAGGCTTCTGGACGCTGTGACATACAGCAGGTGGTCCAATGGTTCGGTGGTCCTGCCAATTATTTCTGGGAACTCAGCCCAGCCAGCTCTCTGCAGAGAGGAGATAGTTAGATAAGAACCTAACATGGTTTATGTATTTGGGAAACGGCATGTTACTTTAGTGATGGGGGCAACAGCTCCCATCACCTTGGAATTTACAGGAAATAACTTTCAGACCATCTCTTTGGGAAAGCAAAGGTAAGTCCCCACCTGCACTGAATTCTGGCAGGGCCCTAGAAATTTGGGTGAGAGGCACCTGGACCCAGGAAGAAGAGCACACTGAGGATAGGAGTCCAGCAGTAAAACACACACACACACACACACACACAATCATCTGATGGCTGGTGTGATAGTCACAACTTGAGCCTATTAATAGTGAAGGGGTGGAGCTTCCCCTGTCAATCAAGTCACAGCTTAATGACCTCATTTGGACCCACTGAAAGTGCGTCACACACTCACTCCCTACAAGACATTCCTGTTGACAAGCTATATGGGGTTACGCCAATGAAAGCAGAGCCCTGGATCAAGAGGAGCCACATGGAGACCCCTGCCAGTGTTGAGATGCTTCCACCGCCACTGGATCCACAAAACTTTCCACCCACTGGCCTGTGTTCTTCCTGTATTTGGTATCATTGCATGCATTTTATGAGTCTAAAGAGGAATTTGTAGATTGATATCAGACATATGGGCTAATATCAGGCTTGTAAACTTGATCTTGACTAGGCTGAGATGTGTTCTCAATATTCAATTGCTCTTGTATATAAAGCTATTTTTCATACACACACACAAATTTTTTGAACTTGCGAACATCTTTCTTTTTTTCTCCTTCCAATTTTTTATTATAAATTATATGTTTTACATTTCAGATCATCGGCTTTGTAATCAACAGTCCCCTAATAGTTTACACTCCACTCACTCCTTGATTTCTCTTCTCCCTCTTGTGTCTCATCCTCCACTTCATCCAAGGTGTGTTAGAATTCCCTAGGGAAACAAAACTGGGACACTTATTATTATATATACACAGTACAAAGGACTATAACAGATCACTAGTCTACACAGCAGTACAGAGGGCTCACTTCAACTCACTTCCATGGAACAGTTAATATAATGGAAGTCCTTCAACTCATGAGGGCTGAGTCATGAGTTGAGTCAAGGAGGCAGACAGTGAATTACTGCCTCCAGCAAGGCAGACAGGAAGGCTGTCTGCCCACAGGCAGCAAACAGCAGGCAGGTTACCAACAGTCGGCTGCTCAGGAGCTTAGCAAAGCAGGCCTGGGTAGGACATAGAACTCTAGCTATGTAGGATGACAGGATCCACCAGCCTCACGCTCAAGTGATGTGCATATCAGCAGTGTGGAGAAGCACATCTTGAAGGAACCTCAAGCTCTAGTGACGTGATCCACAGGTTGGCTGTCCCACAGGTAGTGTAGCTCACACATGAGGCAGAGAACTAGCTAAAGCAGCCACAGGCTGGTCCGATCACCAGCGAGTAAGAGAGAGAGGAACAGGCCTTGCCAAGCCATTTATCTCTTTCCCCTCCATTCAAACTGCGACCTGATTCATCCCACATGTTCCTGTTGGTCAGGCTGACACAATAACAAAGTGACTAGATGTTAAGTGGGACACTGTTGACCAGGGGGCAGGGAAGAATAGTGTTGTAATATATTTATTTTAATTTTAAAACACCACGGGATGTTGTTAAATTGTTAAAAAGCGGGACGTCTGGTCACTTTACACAGTAAGCCTACCTGTCACAAGAGCTCACGACACACAGGATCCAGGAACAGGGATGGGAGTAGCCATACTGACAGAGCAGGGGAAAGGTAGGAAATGGAGGGGAGGAAGAGGGAACCTATAGCATTGATCGACACATAATGATCTGCACCTCCCACCCCACTGCCCCTGGGGGGGATGAACAACAGAAATCTTGGGGGCAGGGAGACAGTGGTTGGTGTAAGATATGAAAATAATAATACTATTTGAAGGGGCCATGAGGGTGGGGAGAGTGTGGGGAGAGAATCTGACACCAAGGGCTCAACAGAAAGTAAATGTCTAGAAAATAATGATGGCTACATATGTACAAATATGCTTGATATGCTCGTATGAACATCACTTGATGCATGGATTGTCACAAGAGCTGCAAGTGCCCTCAATAAAATATTTTAAATATATTTTTTCTCAATATACAATTACTCTTTTTGTTTTGGTTTGTTTTTTTGCTTTTTGGGCATCACTGCCCTCTGGTGGTGGGAGTAGGAGGCCCAGCCTTTGCTCCTGTGGAGTCACTGCTGGAATTGAACCTCCATCCCAATGGGCTGCAGTCCTGCGCACAACCACTACGCCACCGGGGCTCAGCCTCAATTACTCTTTTATATGAAGAGTATACACATATGTGTCTCCCTGGAGTTCTTTCTCTAGTCTACCCAGACTAAGACAGCTGGTGAGAGTCAGGATCCGACACAAAGCACAGACAGCCTTACCTTCTCCACCTCAACCACCGCCTTCGGGGGAAGTCTGCATGGAAGCAGTGGAGCACGCATCTCATGGGACAGAGTTGCAATTCCTTCTCCAGGGGCATGGATGATGAGCATTGGACTATGAACCAAAAGACTGGCAGCTCAAACTCAACAAAAAGGCCCAGTGGAGAAAGGCTTGGTGATCTGTGCCCAGGAGATTGAAAACAAACAAAAACAAACCCTGGAGAGCACACCAGAGGTTTGTTGTGAATTTTATTCTACACAAAGCAGCTTTTTTTTCTTCACCTCTTTCAGCTAATTCTTCATGAAACAATAATTTTATAAAGTTATATTTACAGATGTCCCTTCCTCTTCTCCCTCTTCTCCCACATGCAACTAATAGCTTATTGAAAAGACTCCTGTTTCACAAAAACCACCTCTCCCTTATTTGAGCCAGATGGGATCATCTGGGAGCCCATCCTCAAAGGTCACCTTGCCAGACATGAACTGTGAGACTCACCGTCCTTGCTAACCCCAGGATTGCTCTTTTCTCTCATTTCTCTTCCTGCTTGTAAAAAGGCTAAGGAAGAAAGGGACTGCAGTCAGAGAAATCTACAAAGCAGCTGCCACCAACCTCGATGCGGCTGAAAGCCACTCAGTCATGGGGATGTTTAGATTCCATCTTGACATCAAAATGGAGCTAAAAATGGATGGGGAGCTGTCCCAGATGGATGGTGACACTCAGCAACACAGTCTTGATCTGAGACCACTTTCAAAAATGACATCCGGGTGACTATGAGACCCAGGGCATGCACCGAACTCAGTTGATGGACCTTTTTTGAGTTAAGAAAATGCTTTCAGAAATCCCTCAGCGGAGAAGTGCTGAGCATTATCTAAACTCACTGACTTTCCCATTATGTCCCTGCCCCTTTTAGTATAATTACCATGCTGAAGCCCATTATCAGTGCTGGCAGAGTTCCCCAGCCTACTCATTTTTAACTGTCAGTCTTCACATGCAAGTTTTTTCTTCTTTTTCTTCCCCACCCCCATTTCCTCTACCAGTTTTGTGCTGACTCATCTTAATATGCCCTTATCTATGAGTGAGACTTATTTTAACCAATTAAAACTCTCTTAAGAAACAGCACACAGGGGGGAGGTAAGGGGGAAGAAGAGCTTCTACCAAGAGCTCAAGCAGAAAGAAAATGTTTTGAACATGATGATGGCAACATATGTACAAATGTGTTTGATACAATTGATATATGGGTGTTGTGAGAACTGTAAGCGGCCCCAATAAAATAGTTTATTAATGATAGAGGGGAAAGGCAGAAACAGCGAAGGAAAAGGACAAAATGGAGATGTCCTTACCATGAGATGCCAATCTTTTCCCGAGAGGCTCTGTGTACAGGAAGGAGCCGACTTTAAGCTCTTTCTGACTGCAGTGCCGGTGGTTCAAAGCCTCCAGCTGCTGCATGGGAGGAAAAGGAGGCTGTCAGCCCCTGTCAAGACTTCACCTGAGGAACCTTCTGGAGCAGATCGCTGTCCTCTAAGGTCACCATGGATCGGATTGGACAACAGGAGTGGGTTTGTTGAGCTGGATAGTAGTGACGTTTTTAATGTACCCCTTGGTTCCTCATGCCATGACTCTGCATACCATTCCTCGTGTTGTGGTGACCACCTCCCCCCAACCACAATATTATTCTCATTGCTACTTCATCACTGTCATTTTGCTACTGTTATGAATCAGGTGACCCCTGTGAAAGGGTCGTTCCATCCCCAAAGGGGTCGAGAACCGCTGGTTTAGAAGAACAGTGAATTGGAAATGGTTCTTTATAATCAAGTGTATAGCTCTTTCTTCAAATGTACCCAAAAAAAGTATAACTCCTAGATCAAATTCTTTTCTCATTTACAGCCCAGTGCCCTCATTTGGCCTGGAAATGTCTGAAAAGAGCCTGAATGATGAATGCAAGAGTCGGGGAGAGGTGAGGGCCTCTGCCAACACTTCACTGTGTACTACAGGGAAAGCCGTTAACAGCGCCTGACCTCCGCTTTGCCATCGTTCCGGCTGTTAATCACATTGCAGACAAAAGCAAGGCAAGTTCAAGACAGATGGAGGCGGGAGAGAACCTGCACATACACAGCTGTGACTGACTCTAGACCAGCCACAGTGTACAGAAGGCATCGTCAAAAGACTTTTCCATTTTTTAACCCCAAGCACTTTTTCAATATCAATGACTGGCCTCAGCAAGCACCAGGGAGAAAATTAAGCTTTGGTTTCACATAGCAACAGCATGTGTCCATCAGGTCAAGGTTCTCACAGACTCTACTGCCCAAGAACCTGAACGCCTCTTTCCCTGCACAATCGGAGATGCAGAGTACTTGGAGTACTTGTGCTCTTCTGATTTCCCCTTCAGCCTCAGCGTCTCCTCCATAAGCTCAGGACAACATCCACAATGCCCTCACCCAGGTCAGGGGAGAGCACCCAGAAGATGAAGCCTCTCTGGCGGGACTCCGGCTTGGTGCTGGGTACCCCTGCTCAGCAACATCACCAATGATCAACTCTCTCGGCTTGGTCTCTCCTTACCTTAAAGTCTTGCGTGACTTTCGGTGTTATCTGTCAGAATTCCTTAACTCTAGACCCTCCCTTCCTGCCTTGAGCATCACCTCACCAACAAACTGGAGTATCTGGACTGCTGGCCCCTGATTTGCCCAGACTTACAGCCTGCATGTGTTAGGCTAGGTTTTCTAGAGACATGAAACCAGTGTGTGTGTGTGTGTGTGTGTGTGTGTGTGTATGAAGAAGAGTAATATCAATAAAGGGCACACAGAGATTTTCGTGGGTAGCTGGCGCATAGGAAGCAAGACGATGGACCAGGAAGCTCACCAGCTGGTGTGTGCACAGCTGAATGAGTCCAAGTCCACCAGGGTGCTCACAACTCCCACGATCAACAGGAGATGTAACGGGGTCAACGGCCCAGATGCAGGATCCTGATCTAGCAGTCACAGTGAGCAAGTGTCTGTCCACTCTCAGTCAACACAAAGAGTAGGCCACCCACTGAATGAAACCCCCTCCAATTGTATCAAGACTGTGACCAAATTAAGTGCTTGGCTGCTTCACAGAAAATCCCATCA
This sequence comes from Nesogale talazaci, assembly GCA_004026705.1. Taxonomy (NCBI): domain Eukaryota; kingdom Metazoa; phylum Chordata; class Mammalia; order Afrosoricida; family Tenrecidae; genus Nesogale; species Nesogale talazaci. Next base: position 27,331 of record PVJH01012376.1, read on the forward strand.
TAGAACAACCGCACTGTGTTAGATCATCTCATGGGAGAATTCCAGCCCACTCCAGTTGACATAAAACCAAATTACCACATTGGATACTCCTCTCTGACAGGACTCTAGTCTCTCGTGCAATCAGGATAGGAGTCCCTGAACCAGGCCAGGCATGACATTGCCTCAAAGTCCTTGGAATCCCCAAAAGTCAGCCTTAAAAGACACAGGGGTCAAGAGGGCTGTCTTGCTGGTCCAGTTATCACAGGCTGGCCCTTTGATTCGCAGGCCCAAATAACCTGAGAACGAGTAAGAAATACATATTCTCAGGTCCTATCACAGACATGCTGAAAAATCAAACTAGTTGGGACCCAGTAATAGACTCTTTAAAAAGCCCTCCTGGTTCCTAGAGCCATGGAGGTTATAGAAATCTCTGAAACTATGGCCCTGAGATCACCATTAAACCTCAAAACGACAACAACAACAACAACCCTGATGTCTTAAAGTCAAGTAGCTTAGTTTAGCTAGTTTTAGAAAAAGAAAAAAAGTAGCCAACCTTGATGAACATTATGCTCTTTTAAGAACTTTATCTATGGGCAACAGCAACTCAAAAGATGAGATGAGAGCCTTAGCTGGCCATGAGTTTATGTTACTGTGGGAGGAACAGTTCAGCAGAGGAGGGAGAGAACATTTGCACAACAAAATAGAAGAGTATAGAAACTATTGATTTGACTGCGCATTTACTCAACAACCGCAACCAAAAATCAAGAAAATCCCTCCATGTAATTCTTTTTAACAGCTTTATGTGCCCTAGGCATGAAACAGCTCTGGCCACTATCTCGGCATCAAACTAGAATGAACAAAGGGCTGCCAGTCTGCTCTGCCCCTGACTGATATGAGCACCACCACCAATCAGGCGTCTCTTTGCCCATAGCCAGTGGTTCCTCCACATACTTCTAATGCAGGTTAAATTGTGGGAACTTCTGATCGAGTCCTTCGGGGTCAAGACAAAGGGAAGCAAAGGGGTCAGAGAGGTCCATTGGCCTGAAAGTCAATGAGTGTGCTTGACACAATGGATGGATATATGGATTATGATGAGAATTGAATGAGCCTCAAATAAAAATGATTAAAAAAAAAGAGGTCAGTGAACAAACTGGCCCTCCCTCAGGAGACTTTCAGGGGCTCTTCTGTGATCCAACTTAGAACCAGGAGACGTTCACAAAATGTTCTCACATTTTGTTGACAGGCAATGCCTAAAGTCCTGGCTGAGAAAGTCTTCTTGGGGAAGGTCAGGACAGAGTTTTGACAGAGTCAAAGGCCTGTATCCATCAGAGAAGAGTCATAGCTTTTGAGGCTTCAAAAAAACAAAACAAAACCCCTAACATCAAGTCAATTTCAACTAATAGTGAGCCTATCGGGCAGAGGAGAACTGCTTCTTGGGATTTCTAAGACTCTAAGTCTTCATGGGAGGAGACAGCCTCATCTTTCACGTGAGGAGCAACTGAATCTCTGACCTTGTAGTTAGTAGTCAAACACTTAACCCACTGTGCCACTTTGCTGAGGCCCATCCGTCCATGGTTATGATAATGACATCAACTATGCTGACATAGAATCATTGAACCATGTGACATCTCCAATCTGCAATCATCTCTGTCCAAAGCTGACATCGCTGGCAGATGAATCTAGCAGTAAAGAAAACTAATCAAAAGCAACCAAGGATCATATATAAATAATAATCCTCCCATCTGGGTAGGAAGAACAGACATGGGTAAGAGGCCCCAGAAGCTGCCGAACTGGAAGTCCACTTTCCAACTGCAACCCCCAGGGAACCGTTACACACTGTTTGATGTTCTCGTGGAATCTTGAATTTCCTTGTTGCCTTTTGACTCCTTGTTCAGTTCTCATTTTGTTAGTGGCTATCCGAGAAAAAAATATATTGCTTGGGCTCATCTCTTTATTTCAACCTTTCTTGTCAGTTCAGCGAACACATGTTAAACACCTACTATGTGCCAGGCAAAGAGGCCTTGTGGTGTAGTGGATACGAGTTGGATTGCTAGCCATGAGGTTGGTTGTTTGAAACCACCAGCCTCTCAGGGGAGAAAGATAAGATTTTCTACTCTTGTAAAGAGTAGAAACTCACAGAGGCAATTGTACCTTGTCCTATAGACATGCTATGAGTTGGCATAGACTCGATGGCAGGGAGGGATGTGCCAAGTAGGAGGCCTGAAGGAGTAATGGGCTACTAACCAGAAGCTCAGCAGTTTGAAACCACCAACCACTCCTTGAGAGAAAGATGAGGCTTTCTAATCCAGTAAAAATGTAGTCTCAGAATCCAAAAGAAGGCAGTTCTGGCCTATGTGTTACATAGATTTGCTATGTATCAGACTCTTTGACAGTGAGGTGGTTTTTATTTGTTCATTTGTTTTTTTAAGGTGCCAAGTATTCAAAACATAAAGGTAAATTTCAAAAAAAGTCCCTGCTCTCAATGAACACACAGTTTAGACCAGCGGTTCTCAACCTGTGGGTCTCAACCCCTTTGGAGGCCAAACCATCCTTTCACAGGGGTCACCTAAGCCCATCAGACAACACGTTATGATTTACATTATGATTAACAGTAGCAAAATCAGTTATAAAGTAGCAACAAAAATCATTTTATGTTTGGGGGACCCCACAATAAGAGGATTAAAGGGTCATGGCATGAGGAAGGTTGAGAACCACTGGTCTAGACATTAAACCAAACCCATTGTCCAGCTGATTCCAACTCATTCCAAACCCACATGTGTCAGAGTGGAAATGAGCTCTGTTAGGGTTTCTTGGCTGTGCTCTTCATAGATACAGGTTGCCACACCTTTCCTCTGAGGTGCTGCTAGGTGGCTTGATATTGCCGATCTTGCTGTGAATAGTCAGGGGAAAATTGCTTATGCCACCCAGGGCGTCTTCCACACTGGATTTTTATTACAGGTCTGCAAAGTATCCTTCATACTCACTCTAGCCCACCTTTTCCAACAATAGTCTCCCTTCCCTCTGGGTGGGAAAGGATAAATTCTATGACTCCAGGAGAGGGCTCGTGGCTCAGCATGACTGGTGAACACACACCATTGACTAAAGTGATTGAATCATGGTTAACTAAGTTGTCCCAAGGAGACCTGCATCCCTTCATGAGACTTGATATCTTCTGCTGGGATAGTCTCTCTCCGAAATCATAGTCTTTAAGGTAGGTGGTCACCCTTCCCATGACTCCAAAAGGAAAATGAAACTAACATAACAGAAAGCAAGAAAGTAGACACACCATTTGATAACACCAGGTGGCATCCTGGATCCAGCCTTGCCTGAAGGTCTACTATCTTCAGATGTGGAACATGAGTCACTAGACTCATAAACTCTTTGTTTGTTCGTAGTCTGGACTGGGTTGCTATAACTCTGAGAGGTCTGAGGGCTCGGTGGACGGCGTGAGACCAGTGGAAGGTTTTGCTGAGGTGGGAAGCCCCTCACATACCTTCTTTGTTGCAATCTATCGTCCTCAGCTGAACCATTGGACCGACAGGCCTTGACCCTGGTCCTGAGGGCTCCTGCACGACGTCAAGAAGTCATCCGGCTCCCCAAAAACAATCATCAAGGATTTCCTGAAACAGGACATTCACAAGGATAAAGGGGATGTGGTCCAAGCACTATTGCATGAGCCCCACTTCCAAGCCTCACAGCCCAGCTGGAAGGCCAGGGCCAGAAAGCAGACAAGGTTACAGACTCTGCAGAGGGCTGTCTGAGACGGACAGGGGCTGAGCAAACCTGGGAAATCCAGGGTTCAGGGTAGGGCACTGAGAAAAACTAAGAGTCTAATCTAATCTCAGATTAATAAATGGTTGATCCTCAGGACAAGTATATGAGAAACAGCTTTGTTGATGGAAAGCTACATGGGAGAGATTGAGAGCTGAACTTGGAGCTTGAGCCCTTGGCTTGGAATCTCAGTTCTGCCACTAACCCCTTAATCCCTCAACCCCCATGTCATCAGTTGATCGGGACTCCTAGGGACCCTTTGGAGCAGGAACCACCGCCCCCGTGGGTTTCCGAGGCTGTTAAGAAAGTGGACTGCCACACCTTTGTTCCATGGAGTCGGTGGTGGGTTTGAACTGCTGGTCTTTTGGTTGGTGGCAGTGTCTTTCTGCTAGGACTCTGAAAATGGCCCAGTGTCCCCGAAATCCTGGAGCACGGCAGTCAGCGCAGACTCGCACGAGATCACATAGGCAGCAGGTGGCAGAGCTGGGACCTGCGCCAGAGCTGCTGATACCCAAACCTCTTCTTTGAGCTCAAGGAAGCTTGCCTTGCTGACAACCTGTCTGAGTCACGGCAGGTGCGGTGCCAGCAGGCTGCCCTCTCTGGGGCTCCCTGGTGACAAATACCTTCTGGTCACAAGAGGGATGATATTTTCCCGGCAGCTCCAGTTCATGGGCTCTTTCTCCGGTGACCCTGATCGCAGATAGAAGAGCCCTTTGGGAGTTGACAGACAATGTGTAAAGTTGGAGAGAAATATCCAAGGGATTCCTTCTGATCAAATGGAGCATCCCGCCACTGTGAGTTAGTGAATAAAAAAATAGTTCAGCCACCTCACATTATTACCTTCCACAGCTCATGCGCAGCTTTTTGCTCCCAGCCCTGCCCCCTCAGCTCCCATCCCAAGCTCTCGGCACCTCAATTTCCTCATCTGAAAAATGCAGGCAATAATAGTTATCTATTCCAAGTAGAAGCCCCACCAACAAAACCCTCTGTGTGGAGCCAATTCCACACCTCAAAGCACAGCTGCCCCAATGAGTGTCCGAGGCTGTCCATCTTTAAGGGAGCAGACAGTCTTCTCGTTTTCCTGCAGGGGGCGGTGGACTGGAACCACTGAGCTGGCTGTTAGCAATCCAACACCCCATGCACCGCACTACCAGGGCCCCCACAGAGAAAGGTAAACAAGTGTTAAATTCAGAACTCACAGCAATGTCTCAGCCAAGGAGGCCAAAACCAAAGCTTGCTGTCAATGGGGACTCCTGGCGACAGTATGGGCCAGTGGGGAGCTGCCCTGAGGAGTGTCTGAGACCGCGAGTATTTATGGGAGTGGAAAGCCCCACCACTGATGGTTTCGAACGACTGATCTTGCAGCTAGCAGTCCAACACATAGTCATTGTGCTCTCTGGCCAGAGTGAACAGCTCACAGTGGCAGGGCATTTGAATACAGGTAGTATTGAATTGTGTGTGTATCCCCCTCCCCCTCCCAAAAAATAATGTGTTGTGAATCCTCACCTCAGACCTGGGGATACAACCCTGTGTGAGAACAAGGGTTTCTTTGTGTTGTCTAAGGGGCCTTGTCAATGTATGTAGGAGATGTCTTAAGTCATCACTTTCTGAGATAGAAAGGGCAGGCCAGGTCTTCACCCAAGTCACAAAAGGAAGTTAGAAAGAAAAAAAGCAGACGAGATGGCAAAAAAGAAAGTATAAATGGAGGGGATTGACCCCCAGTGGCGATCACCAAAGAGCAAAGAGGAGGAGCTGAACGCTCCCCACCCGAGTGGGGACAAAGAGTCGACAAAGATCACTCCACCTGGAGCACCCAGAATTCTGACTTTGAGCCTGCTAAGCCATAGAAGAGGAGTCCTGGAGACACACGGGCGCAGTGGAGCACCACAAGGACAGCTGTTCACACCCACCAGCTGCTTGTCAGGAGAGAGAGGAGTTATAGTCTCAGAAACTCACAGGGGCAGTTCAACTCTCTGCTACAAAGCAAAGCTTAAACTGTGGGTGAAGGGCCGATACAGCATCACCCAAGTGAACGTGGGGGGTTGCGAAAAACTCCCAATGATCAAAGATGAATTCAAATCAAATTTGTAATGAATCAGAGGTGTCTCTCAACCCTGGCCTGTGCTGTGAATTTCTCAGACGAAAGGAGGTCATGAGTGGGAACAGTTTAAGAAGCCCATGAGTCAGAATCACTTGATGGCAGTGAGATGTAAACTGTCAGTTACAGATAATTGTCAGTTAACTAAAGGTGTCTCTTTGTTATGTTTCTGCTAAAGCCACACGAAGAGATTAAAACCGAAATTTTTTCAGTGTAAGTCCTCAGGACCCTGTCCCTGTAGAGGACATGTCTTTGTCACCCCTCACAAGAACTAGCCAGTGACTGCCTGGGTCTCTTCTTTGCTTCTTTTCCAGCTGATAGATCTGTCCTCCTTTTCATTGAAAAAAAAGTGTATGTTTGTTGTGTTTTTATCTGTAAAACTAGAAAGCTTATGCTTCGTTGAACAAGGAAAGATGGCAGTATGCAATTGTGGGGTGAGACAAATCCAACAGTTATATCCCAATGTCTGAAAAGTCTCCTCGCTGCTGTAGTACACCCTGAGCACACAGTTCTCTGCATGGGTGGTTCTCATTTCAGAGGGTCCCTAAAACTCACCTGGAAAACTTGTTCAAAGTTGGTATTCCCGAGATCCACTTTCAAATATTCTGCTGTGGCAAAACTAGCCTGGGGACTTGGGTATCTCAGATCACAACATTGCCGCAGACTGGCTCATGCTCCCTCTGTGAAAAATGTGTCCACTGAGCTAGGCCACGATTCTCAGGACTAGTGACTTGTCGTCTATTGTATGATCCGATGCAACTGTCTGATGAATTGTTGATCCTAACCTCTGTAACGTTAATGAGGCCAGATTAGAGGCAGCTATGGAAATCCTGCAGGGTAAAATGTACTGAATTAAGTCGTATTTTGAGTCAATCTCTTTTCCATTGTATGATCCGATGCAACTGTCTGATGAACTGTTGATCCTAACCTCTGTAATGTTAATAAGGCCAGATTAGAGGCAGCTATGGAAATCCTGCAAGGTAAAATGTACCGAATTAAGTCGTATTTTGAGTCAATCTCTTTTAAGATATAAAAGATACTAAATAATAAAGATTAGAGGACCCTCAATACTACCAAGAAAAATGAGGCAGGAAGCCAGGAGCATACTCTTCTCTCCTGGAGTCCCTGCACTAAGAGCTTCCCAGATCCAGAGAAAGACCCATGACAAGACACAGGGCGCTGTCCACTGGACCCCAGACCGCCACGTGGCGAAAGGAGACAATGATCCCACCCACCTCCCCCGTTTTGAGCTGTTCACTAAAGCTGGCACCCTGAAGTCAGACCTCCAGTCCTTCTAACCTGTGAGGGAATACATGTTTGCTAACACATCCACTGTGAAGAGAGCTTCTGTTATAGGAGCACTAGCCAACTGACACGGGGGTCCTGGCCTTTGAGAAATATTCTTGGATAAGGCTGTGACTTTGGCATTATGTACTTCATAGAAACCTTATATCCTAAGCATCTTTCCTCGGGGTCACTGGAGGTTCACAGCTCTAATTTGACCTCCACCGGGCGAAGTAACACTCACTGACCACAGAAGGAGTATTTCTTGGCTGACCCAGCTCAGACCCTTCATCTGATCTCAGATTAAGTGTGTGTGATTGGGTGGAAGGAACAAAGCATTCCAGCAAGAGAATATGCTGTGATTTGTTGATTTTTCTGGTAGAAACTTTACATTTAAAACTGCCCATCCAAGGCTGGGCTTTGATTATACCAAGTAGCAGTATCAGAGGGAGAAGTGGACCCAAAACTCATGGAGACAAAGAAGCAAAGCTGGAGCAGACAATTAGGAATGGAAGAATCTGGAAGCCTGCAGTTGGAGCAACAGGAAGAAGACCGAAACCACCAGAGCAGGGTCCTGAGTATGGAGGTGCTTCACTGCATAACCCAGAGAATGAGTGATGCCTGAAAGGCGTGCCTCATCCAGCTCCCTCCCACTTAGCTACTTTGGACTTGAAAATGGTCCAAGGGGATCTGCTGACTTTTATGCTAGCCAAGTTCTTTATGCTACTGGCCTGCTCAGGCTACAGCACCTGGCCCACTCCTCTAGATTTAAACACAAATCTCAAAGCCCACTCCCAGCAACCCTAGTTAGGGTCAATCCTTACAGGAGCAGGTAACCTTGTCTTCTTCCCTAAGAGCAGTGGCTGACCTTGTGGTTAGCAGATCAATGCATAAACATAGCACCAGCACACACAACATTTTCTCCTCAAACATTTTATCGCCTTAGTTAATTAGCAAAGTCTTGTTCTCAGCTGAACTAATAAGAGGAAAAAAATCCTTACAGAAGACAGTAGGTCTAATAAACAGGTGCTTTAAAGTCCAAATCCAAAACACACAGCCCACTAGCGGATTCTGACGCATAGCGACCCTTTAGGATAGAGTAGAACTGCTCTGTAAGAGTTTCCAAGACTGCAACTCGACAGGAGCGGGTTGACTGCCTCATCTCTCTCCCTCAGAGTGCTGATGGGCTTGAGCCTCTGACCTTTCCTTTGGAAGCTCAATGCTTAACCCTCTGTGCTATCCAGGCTCTTTTTACGTGTGTCTTTGTTTAATGCCGTGGAGTTGACTTCAACCCATAGCAAGCTTGTGCACCACAGAACGAACCACTGCCTCGTCCAATGTCATCCTCACAATTGTTCTTTGTTTGAGTCTATTGTTGCTACCATGAAGTCAGTCCACCTCCCTGAGGGCCTGCTTCTCCTTTGCTGGCCCTCTATTTTACTAAATATGAAGTACTTCTCCAGGAACTGGTCTCCCTGACAACATGTCCAAAGCATGTAAGGTGACGTTTCACCAGCCTTGCCTCTAAGAAGTACTCTAGCTGTACTTCTTCCAAGACAGATAAGTCTGTCTTTTTAGCAGTCCACGGTACTTCCAATCTTCTTCTCCAGCATCCCAATTTAAACACATGGATTCTTCTTAGGTCTTCTTTATTCAATGTTCAATTTTCACATGCATATGAAGTAATGGAAAATCCCATGGCTTGGGTCAGAGATACCAAAGTCCTCAAAGTAACATCCTTCCTTTCTAATACTCTAAAAAGTTCGTAGATACTATATTTTGCATCTTCCTTCAAGCCCCTCATGATTGGATCCCCTCAGTATGGGGATCTGTTTCCCAAAACCAATCAAGGAAAAATAGGCAGAGCCCAGTGGGTACCCTAACATAACTTAAGTGGGGTGTCATGAGTCTGAATCAACTCAATGGCACCAGGTTTTTGGTTTGGGTCACCTTCCTGTCTCTCTATCCTGATGCCATGGAATTTGTCAAAGACCGTCAACTGGTTCTGCAAGAGAGCCTTAGTATTGCAGGTCCAGTGATTCAGACTATATCAAGGGTAACTAGACCTGCTTCTGCAGTCCTGCTACATATGGGGAGTGCTCAACAACCAAGTCAAATTAATGCTAATTTTCAGTAAACGTGACGATGCATCATGTTAGCTCATCAGCAGAAAGCCCAACCTCCCAGAACATATTGACATCTGAGTCAAGAGATTGGAGATGTCACATGTCTTAAGAAGTTTGTCTGCCAAGTCACAAGTGAGTGATTCTTTTTTTTTTGGGGGGGGGGGACGGGGCAATCACTGCTCTCTGGTGGTGGGAGTAGGAGGCCCAGCCCCATTGCTGGAATTGAACCTCCGTCCCAGTGGCCCGCAGTCCCGCGCACAACCACTACGCCACCGGGGCTCAGCCCTTAGTGAGTGATGCTCAGCCCTTAGTGAGTGATTCTTTTCCACCATCAAGAGAATGGGATCAATTATTGCATTCAGTGCGCCCCTGTCCTCTCTGACCAGTGCTCTTCTCCCCATCCCTCCTTTTTCAAGGCTCTAAGCCAAGTCTCAGAAGGAAGTTCAGGGAAACTTTGCTCCAATGCCAGCCTTTGGGTGGAGCTGCTGCCAAGTCGAGGGTACTTCCTCATTATGAGGGGCCTGGTTTATGATGGGTTCTGGCAGCTACGCTTCTGCCCTACCAATTTCCCCTCCCCCTGGTTCCCGTGCCTTTGAGTTCCTGGGATCCGGAAGAGGAGGAGAGTTGCATGTATAACACTATGCAAACATGTCTCTCCTACTAGCGAGCTTGAGAAACTGGTTTAGCAGGAAATGGGCTGCAGGGAGAAGCAGGCTGTACAAAGAGGGTTCTTGGTGAGGGAGAGGTCTCACAAACGCGGGAATATGGGTCCTGGGCCAGAAGCAAAGGGCAAGGTCCACCGCCTCCGTCCACGCATGGAGCAGACTCTTCCAGGTCAGGGAGGTCGTCACCCAGGCAGCGGTTCGGCCCCAGAGGTACAGGGGCTGGTGAAGTCACGCAGGCAGAACTTGAGCTGGTCCCTGCCCCGTGCTTGCAGCAAGCCAACAGGACGGGGTGGACTGTTCCTTGTGAGTTTCTGAGACTGTAGCTCTTTGCCAGAGGAGAGAGCCCATCTTTCTCCCGAGATGATGCTAGTCATTGTGAGCTGCTGAGCTGCAGTCTTGAGCTATGTCTTGAGGGCTCCCTTACTCGTTCATTCATTCATTCATCTGCCTGTCTATTGATCTAAGCTAATAAAATCCTTTCATTCGTGCTTTAAAGTGTAAACCTGAGATCCCATGACAACTTCACCGGAAATCCACGGCTTAGGATGAAGTCAGGCCCCTTTTGGCCTTCCCAGCAGAACATGTCCATGGTCATGATGGTTCTCCCATACATAGTCCATATGGCCAACTTGTCCTTGGATTGGGGCTGAAATGACTAAGCAAGCCCCACATTCATTCACTTGCATATGGATTATGTATGTCTGTGGTTTGCTTTAGAGGTCTTATGATGATTGCATGACAAAGAACATCATCAACCATCCTCCTGGAGTATAAGGTAATTCTATTGTCAATGTCATCAAGTCATCCAGTGCCATAGGATTTAACACAATATTGAGAAAAGGAAGTTTTGCAAGGACAGACTGGCTTTGAATAGCAATCCATGAGTTATTGATCTGTCCAGTTTAAACTCTTAAATGACTGAACACTGTTTATATTGACCATGAGGATGGGTGATAGGGGAAATTTCCCAGTGACATTCATTCACAAAGGCAGAACCATGTTTATCAAATTATATCATAGTAAAGTGAAGCCAAAAAAAGAAACTTACTGCCATCAAGTTGATGCCAGCTTATAATGACTTTATCGAACAGGACAGAACTACTCCCAGTGAGTGTCCAATACTGCAACTGCTTAGGAGAGTAGATGGTCTACAACCATACCACCCTGAACATGGAAGGAGGCCAGACGTGCCATTTTAAACAATTTGTCCAGTGTCCCATGGCATTCTAAAATTAAATAAATATATTACAATACTATATTTGCATTCTATGAATGTTTTTGTTTCTCCATATAGACCAAATTTTTATGAACATGGCCTATTCCTCTGATCTTGGAAGCTAAGCAGAGTCAAGACTAGTGAGTGCTTGGATGGGAGACAAGTTGGGAATATCAGGTGCTGTAGGTTTTTAAAGCGAGAGAGAGAGAGAGAGAGCAGATAGTCCTGTCTTTCTCCTGCAGTGGCTGGTGGTTTCAAGCTATCAACCTTTCAGACCTTAGCCCAGCATGTAACCACGACACCACCAGGACTCCTACAGTAAAGCAAGGAGGGCACTGAAATACTAAACATACAATGGTTCAGGTCCATCTTTCATTAGGCATCAACAAAGTAAGATATTCTAACCTAGACCCAATCACCACCCATTCCAGCCTTGGGGTGACAGACATCTGTTTCTTCTGGAGTCAGGAAGTTTTGGTCATAAATCCAGGGCTCCAGGTAAGTTTGAGGTTAAAACGCAGTTCCTTCACAGTTCCTTCAGTGGAATTTCCACATCAAGTGCTTCTGACGTGGCCTATGAGGAATGCCATGTTCGGTAAAAGGTCAGAATCTAAAGTCATTGTAGTTCACAGCACATGGCTTGGGTCATGGAAGGCTGTATAGAAACGAGTTCAAAAGTGTCTAACCAGGAATATGATACGGGGCTTATTCTCTCCTGGGGTTCTATAATTATCATTGAGCGGTCCATCCTGATGTGAAGCTGTTCCTCTCCAGTCACTCAGCAACAGAAGTATGAATGCTTCTTCTGAAATAGGAGATGCTCCCCTCCCCTGATCTTGACTTGACTTGACAGAATGGTCTCCTTCTCACTCCTGTGGGAGTGTCCATTGATTTGACCCATCCTTACCTCAATATTGTACGGCATCATACAATGTTCTCTCTTTCCTCACTTCTTGAAGGAGTGGCACCAACTGAGGCGATGTCTCCTCCTTTGTGATGGTGCATATAACATAACAGGGGTGATGTATGGTTCAGAAATGCAAGGCAGGCTATCTACTCCTCTGTTTAGGATGCGGGATCAGAAATGCATGACCTGAGAGCAGAAAGTCTTGGTGTTTTGCCTTACACAGGACTTGGGCTCATACAATATTTGTCCTTTTGTGATTGACTAACTTCACTCAGTATAATGATTTCCAGGTCCTTTCATGTCATAAGGTGTTTCATGACTTTATCACAGTTTGGGGATTGGTCTTTTCTTTTTAAGATATTTCCATGTTACCTTTTCTATTATTGAGAGATCATTTTATTGAGGGTTCTTATAATAATCCATTCATCAATTGTATCGAGCATATTTCTACGTATGTTGCCATCATTGTTGTCTAGACATTTACTTTCTATTGAGCCCTTGGTATCAGCTCCTCTTAGGGATGCAGAGGATTCTGTTGTGTGTATATACCATAGTTTCATTATCCATTTTTCTACTGATGGATGTTTGAGCTGCTTCCAAGTCTTTGCTATTATGAGCTGTGCTGCTATGAACATGGGACAGCATACACCTATTCATGCTTTGTATCATGCCTTTGAGGTATATGCCCAATAGCAGGATTACTGGAACATATGGTATTTCCATTCCCAGCTCTTTTAGGTAGCACCATATTGTTTTCCATCATGGTTGTATGTATTTACAAATCTACCAACAGTGTATACAAATTCCATTTTCTTCACAACCTCTCCAGCACTTGTTTTCTGGGTTTTTTTGAATTGGGCTATCACTGTGAGTGTAAGGTGGTATGTTGGGCAGGGCTCTCTAGAGAAACAAAACCAGGGCACTTATGATTATGTGTGTATGTGTGTTTGTGTGTGTGTATGCACAGCAAGAAGGAATATAGCAGCTAACTAACTAGTCCACACAGGAGCATCGAGGGCTCAGATCAACTCACTTCCGTGGAACAGTTCAGTATATTGGAAGTCCTTCAACTCACATGGGCTGTCGGCTCCAAGATGAACGAATCAGACAGCAGAGTCTTCCCTTAGGCAAAGCAGGCAGAGTCTGCCACAGGCAGCAAACAACAGGGTGAGTGAGCAAAAATCAGGAACTCAGCCAAGCAGGTCTGCATGGGCTCTAGAACCCATTATACTTGGGAGTCTATATACGCCCTGCAAGAGGCCCTGACAGCTTTCGCATTTTCATCTTTGACAAGTCTGATGAATTGTGATACATCCTGACACAGATCTTCTGCCACTGTATCTCAAAAACATATTTCTGAAGCAAATTACTAAATTTTCCACATGCAGAAATCTGTCCACGTGTAGATTCTAGTGGATTTTAGAATTACCAGCACCTACCTGCTTACTCACTCAGGCACAAACTAAACAAGATAATGAAATAAATCCCCAAAGGGAGTTCTCGTAGCAAGAATTCACCACCAACATAGTAAGAAGTATTAATACTGTTGATGTTGACCTTGCTCCTGCAAAAATATCAATGAGAGTTGGGTGAGGGGAGGATTCACTCATCACTCCCAAATTGAGTGGCTTTTTCATTTGCCTTTCTAGTTCTTAACCATATGCACATTTTTAACAAATGCACATTTTTAACAAATGCACATTTTTCCTTATATAAATACTTCTTGCTGGCTCCACAGTAGCAAAGGCTGGGTCTCCTACTCCCACTACCAGAGGGCAGTGCTGCCCAAAAAATAACAAAAACAACGAAAAACCAAATACTTCTTGCAAATATGCTCAATCTGGACACTACCTTCTAAGGAGGCAGCTATATTTTAATAATTTTATTAGCATATAATTTACATGTCAATTCAATAGTTCAATCATATCGAGAAAATTTGTACAATCATTACCGCAATTAAGTTTAGAACATTTGCTTCATTCTTATACTCATTATTACTAGCTCCCCATTTCCCCATAATCTCCCCTGCCAAGGAACAATTAATGCAGTTACTACCGCTATAGATTTACCTATCCTGGATTTCTTCACAGAAAAAACATTTTAAAACAAACAAATTAAAACTTCAATTTAAATGGAGTCAGTAAATACTAAACCCTGGAATAAATTAAAATGTATTGTACTGGAGATCAAATGATAGGGTACTAAATTTTAACCTAACTGCACCTGCAACAATCCACTTTCCTATCAGCAACGCTATTCTCACATTCCATGGTCAGAGAGGATTTTTCCCCTTCACTTTTGCTGTTGTTACTGACATACACATGCACTCCAGAAGAGGGTGCAGACAGTTACCTACTCACCTATTACATAATCCAAGGTCGGACTTCCATCCAGAGACCCCTCAGGAGAAAGGCCTGGCCATCTACTTCCAGTGTGCGTCAACCATCGGCAGCTTGACAGAGCATAGTCCTACTCTGACACACGCAGGGCTGCCAGGAGTGAGTCACAGCAATAGCTATTAGTCACACACGAGTCTTTTTTTTTGGTATAGGAGGGATTTGGAAAGAAAACGTGAGCACGTGTGCACACAATTGCAACAATTAATTGAGATTTACCATAACATTTAGTAGAGGGTCTCTAAAAAGAAGTGTCACAACAATCCCAATATGGAAGAAGCTCACCAGCCTATGTGATCACGAATAGGATCAGGTATCAGACATCAAAGAACAAAAATCATACTATAGTGAATGAGAGGGAGTGAGAAGTGGCCACCCAAAATCCATCTGTAGGCAACTGGACATCCCCTTACAGAGGATCCCTGGGAGGAGACAAGCCAGCCAGGGTGCAGTGTAGCAATGATGGAACATACAACTTTCCTCTAGTTCTTTAATGCTTCCTATCATGATCTCAATTCTACCTTACAAATCGCAGCTAGACCAGAGCATGTGCACTAGTACAGATAAGAGCTAGAAACACAAGGAATCCAGGACAGATAAACCCCTCAGGACCAATAATGAGAGTAGAGATACCAGGAGGGGAAGGAGAGGGTGGGGTAGAAAGGGGGAACTGATCACAGGATCTACATATAACCCCCTCCCTGGACAATAGAAAAGTGGATGAAGGGAGACATCAGCAGTGTAAGACATGAGAAAATAATAATAATTTATAAATTATCAAGGCTTTGCCGGGGGGGGATGAGGAACCAATAACAAGGGCTGAAGTAGAAAGAAAATGTTTTGAGAATGATGAGGACAACAAATGTACAAATGCTCTTGACACAATGGATGGATGGATGGATTGTGATAAGAGTTGTACAAGCCCCCAATAAAGTGATTTAAAAATAAAAAGATGCTTCAGTCAGTCGTGATTACTCATATTTGTCCACGGCACATTACTTCATGATGAAACATTCAACAGGAAGTGACCTTAGGAATTATTAGATGTCTTGGTTTACAGATAAGTTAACTATATAACCCAGTCAGCTCAACTGTTCTGCCAAGAAAACATGAAGAGTGGATGACTGGGCTTGCAGGAAGGGCCTAGGCTCCTGATGTTCCTCCCTGCCCCACCCCCACCCCCAAGGCTGATGGCTCTTCACCACACACAAAAAAAAAACCTTATTGTGTGCCCATCAGAGTACCAGAGGCAAGGTCCTGTCAGCCTGCAGCCAGTTGGTTTTCATAGAGTATTCATTCTATTTCTTACACTGCTTAGGATGAGGATTCTGTGTCTTAGTACCAATCCCAGCCTCACTGCCATCAAGTCTGTTCTATCTCATAGACGCCCCAGAGCACAGGGCACCCCCCTGTGCATTTCAAGATGACCACTCTCGATGGGGGTAGAGAGCCCACCTCTGTCCCTCGGAACAGCTAGTGGGTTTAAATTGCTGACCTACAACCCCTCACCAGTATACCACCAAATGCAGTTTTCATCTAGTCTCTGCCAGTTATGAGTGTTAAAGCTATACCACATACCGCTCTGAACCTTGATCAAGAAAGAGTGACCCCCACCAAGCATTAAGAATCTACTAAATGCCCCGTCCTCTGAAGCAAGGACTCCACCACCACCCCCCTTTCTGGAATTTTGCCATTTCTTAAAGTCTCACATATCAAAGCAGTAGGAGGTACAGAGACACAGAGCTGTATGTTGCTGCTATATTGATTCCTACCCGTGGCGACCCTCGTCAGTAGGTAGAATTTTGCTCTGTAGGGTTTTCCATGGCTGTTCTTGACTGCATCTCTGGGTGAATTACCTTCTATTAGCAGCCGTTCATAACTGCCTGTACACCCCCCCATTGCCCTCATCTGCTGAGTCTACTATATATCAGCACTGCCATGTGACCTGCTTTATATA
This sequence comes from Nesogale talazaci, assembly GCA_004026705.1. Taxonomy (NCBI): domain Eukaryota; kingdom Metazoa; phylum Chordata; class Mammalia; order Afrosoricida; family Tenrecidae; genus Nesogale; species Nesogale talazaci. Next base: position 43,730 of record PVJH01012376.1, read on the forward strand.
CGGGGAATTCTCTAATCTTCACACCAAGGTACCCAGGTGGTGGAGAGGTTCTGCCTTGGTCTGTGATCTGAAAGATCGGCAGTTCCAAAGCACAAGCAGCTCAGGGGGAGAAAGAAGAACTTTCTTCTCCCTTAACAGTTAACATTCTCAAAAACTCAGAGGGGTGTGTCCACCATCCCCTATGAGTCAGTCGTGATGAGTCAATATAGATTCAATGGGAGTGAGCTTTGTTTCTGAAACCTTCATAATAAATTGAAAGATGGTGATTATTGGGTTTATTTTACAAAAAAAAAAAAAAAAGCAAACTGAAGGGCAGAGAGGAGGAACACCTGGTCCAAAATCGCATAGGTGGTGAAGTGGCAGGGGCAGAAGTTCAGCTCACACCTGCCCATTTCACACGCCTTTCTCTAGTCCAGCGGTTCTCAACCTGTGGGTCACAACCCCTTTGGGGGTCGAATGACTCTCCCACAGGAGTCACCCAAGTCATAACCATAGCAAAATTATAGTTATGGCGTAGCAACAGAAATAATTTTATGATGGAGGGGGGGTCACCACAATATGAGGACCTGTATTAAAGGGTCGCGACCTTAGGTTGAGAACCACTGATCTGGTGCCTTACTGGTGTTCATAATGGCAAAGGGTTGGAAACAACCTCAATATCCAATCATAGGGTTGGTTTTTAAATTTGCAATTTTTTAATAGCTGCACAATAAAAATATTACAATCTGCAGCATATAGTCAATAGAGAAAATTCTATTGCAGTAAGGACCTATATGATTAACCTCAAGGGAACTGGGGGAAATAATTAAACCCCTTTCTAGCTCATGAGTAAACTCAGGAAAATAAGACAAGATAAAGCAGAAGGAGATGTCAAAACTGAAATAAATATCTTGGAAAATAAAAACAGAATTAAGAAATCCTAAAAATATGCTTCTTTGAAAAGATAAAAAAAAGTCAAACCCATTGGACAAATATATAAAATTGGAAATAGCTACAAGACAGAAGAATTAAAGAATTCCTTACACACCCTGAGATAGTTGGGTTTTATGTCCACTTGAGTGGGCCAGATTTCACCCATGACATAGCCTCACATAGTGTGATCAACTCCATGATGGGATCTTCCGTGATGCAGCCAAACAGTTGATCTGGTCTAAGTCTTGGTACAATTGAGGGCATTTCACTCAGGGTGTGGCCTTCTCTTAGAATAGACTGACAGGATGTCAGGATCTTGTATCTGGTTTGTCAACCTCCTCTTCTATCTCCTGCCAATCCCAGGAGTCATCACAGGACGCCTGAACTCAGATTCCTTCTGTGCTGCATCCACCAGCCTGTGATCTTCCGGCTTCATCTTCCTGCTTCCTGCTGGTCAGGTCAGCAACTACAAGAGTCAAGAAAAGTCTTGAACTTACATCTGACCCACAGACTTGCACCAGACTAGATTTACCCACTTCTACCATGGTGAGAGCCTTTTCTTGATAAGACATCTCCTTCTGTACACACGCACAGACAAGACCACTGTTTTTGTTTCTTTAGACAACTCAGCCTAACACACACTCTTTGCAAACGAATTTGAAAGCCCAGGTTAACCATACAGTTTTAGAGACTAAAACTTAATAGGAACTAGCTTAGTAATTCTTCAGTAGGAATTAACCTTTTAGGAAAAGAAAACAGATCAGGACCACCGAATAAATAGAGGCAGGAAAGAGTTCTCTAAAGAAACACTACAAGTTAGTATTTCACAGAGGATTTCCACCAAACCTTTATTGATTAGATAACCCCACAACTCAGTAGAATACTCCACAGCAGCATGAATTCAGACTTTGTGGGACCATGAGTGCCAGGTGAACCCCTGAAACCATTGTGCTGAGAAAAATCTTTATACTTTAAACAAAAATATCCCTTGACGTATTCTTCAAACCAAATAATAAGCAAAAGTTATGTCAAGTTCACTGCCACCAAGTCTGTTCCAACTCACAGCAAGCAGGTATAGGGTTTCCAAGATGGTAAATCTTAATAGTAGACCATCTTATCTTTCTCCCATGGAAGGACTGGTGGGCATGAACCACCACCGACCTTATGGTTAGCAAACTAATGCTTAACCCACAGTGATACCAGGATGATAGTGTAGCTTAATTACTAAAAATGTCTGCCTTAGTCACTGTCCTCTTTTTTAAGAAAACTATATAGCATCAAATTGACGAAGGTCACTCAAAAGGGTATATGCACGCAACAAGTTCATGTCAGTGAGGAACAACTCAGAAAAGGAGGGCAAGAACAGATGTACAGTTTTAATCAAGGTCACTGAATTTGAAGAAGTTGTTGAATTAGTCTACCTTCTGTTGTTAAAAAAAGTTTCAATGATTGGAATTTTTTTAATGTGTGTGTATATTTTTCAGAACAGAAAAAAGAAGGAAAAATTCCAAATCTATTTTATGAAACATGAATTCTGCATAGTTATGTTTGACAGGGTTCTCTAGAGAAACAAAACCAGGACACTAATAATTTTATATATATTTAGATAGATACCTAACACAGGAAATAAATAGCTAATTAATCTATAAAGCAGCAAATGACTCAGTGCAACTCACTTCTGTGAGACAGCTAATACACTGGCAGTCCTTCAAGTCGTAAGGCCCACTGGTTAGTCCTCTGTAGAGCAATTCAGGCTACCCAGCCAAAGGCAGCAAACAGCAAGGCAGGTCACCAAGAGTCAGCCCGCTGACAGGGTCCAGAAGTCCCCAGCTCAAGAGATGTATATTTCAGGAGCGTGGCAAAGCAGTTCTTGGAGGAAGCTCAGTTTACAGCAACACAGTCCACGGATTCGGGGTCCCACAGGTGGTGTAGCTTGCAAACTGAGGCACAGAACAAGCAAGGCAGCCGCACACTGGTCCAATGATCACACAGCGAGAGACAAGCAGGGCGAAGCTGGCAGAGCCATTTATCTTTCTGCCCTTCAATCAATCCCGAAGGAATCCATCGGCCATGGTGGCACAATAAAGCTACCTATCACAATAGTTATGCATTGGACTGCTAACCACAAGATCAGCAGTTTGAAACTACCAGCCACTTCAGGGAGGAAGACGAGGCTTCTACTCCCATAAAGATTTGCCGTCTCAGAAACCTACAGGGGCAGTTCTACCCTGGCAGAATCAACGTAGTGAGCATCTCATTAAACAAGTATCAGACTGATCCCAGTATCAATAAGGATGGTAACCAGGAAAGAAAATTATTACTTCCATTATAAATATGAGAGGGCTTCACAAGTTCATGAGAAAAAGTAAATGTCTTTTCATTGTTTTTCCACAAACCTTTTTATTTTTGGCATCACTGCCCTCTGGTGGTTGTGGGCGCTACCCAGTGCCGCTCTTGAGAGCCACCGCTGGATTTGAACCGCCAAGCCCATGGGCCGCAGTCCCGCACTCAACCACTTACGCCACTGGGGCTCAGGTCTCCCCAAACTTTAACACGCTGTTGCATGTTAGTGTTCCATTTGTTTCACTCCACCTATTAACTCACTAAGCAAAAGCATACTAGTTTTGCAACTGTGTAAAATAGAGAAGTGTGTAAGTACTAAATGTACAGTTGGAAAATGTTCACAAATTGAACATACCCATGTCCTAACTTTGGTATAAAGTAATAAAGCACTTGTGGAATTCGGACGCCCTCTCATGCTCCTTTCCCGCTTACTCACTCTCAATGGTATCTTTTTTTTGATAAGTTTTTCACTGGACATTTTGTAAGAATCATTCATAATAGCATATGTAATTCGAGTGTCTTCGTTTCTGATGTGTATGGTTTTTATATACAGCACTGTGAAGATACTGTGATGTCTTTGTCCAGTCAGCTCTTGATTCAGGCTTGGATAATTTCCAGATTGGGGCTACTCTAATAGTACTGTGATGACGATTCTTGCACATGTCTTTTGTTAAGCATATGTCTTCCTTGATCTTGGACATCGACTTAAGTTTATAATTGCTAGACCACAGGTTATGTTTATTAGCATTTTATAGGTACATCTGAGTTTTTCAAAGTAGATGCCCTGAATTCTACTCTCAACAGCATTGTATGAGCTTTCTGGTGGTCCCAATATTCTGACTGACGTTTTAAAAACTGTTTTATTGGTATTTTATCCACATGTCATACAATTCAATAATTCAATCATGTCAAGAAGAGTTGTACAATTGCTGATTGATTCTTGATAATGGTTGTTTTGTTCTTTGTTAGCCATCCTGGTGAGTAAGAAATAGTATAATTTGCCTTTTCCTGATATCTAATAAATTATGTCGGTCACTGGTGAAAATCAGACTTAAATCTTTTTTTTAATTTTTTAATCTTGTTTTTAAATCATTTTATTGGGGACTTGTACAACTCTTATCACAATCCATACATCCATCCACTGTGCCAAACACATTTGTACATCTGTTGCCATGATCATTTTCAAAACATTTGCTTTTACTTGAGCCCTTAATTTCAGCTCCTCATTTCCTCTCCCTACCTCTCTCCCTCATGAATCCTTGATAGTTTATAAATTATTATTTTTTTCATGCCTTACATTGAGCAATGTCTCCCTTCACCCACTATTCTGTTGTCCGTCCCCCTGGGAGGGGGTTATATGTAGATCATTGTGATTGGTTCCCCCTATGCCCCTTTTCCTCCTGATACCGCTGCTCTCAATATTGGTCCTGAGGAACTTATCTGTCCTGGATTTCCTGTGTTTCCAGCTCTTATGTGCATCCAGGAATATGCTCTGGTCTACCTGGACCTGCAAGGTAGAACTGGGCTCATGACAGTGGGGTGAGGAAGCATTAAAGAACCAGAGGAAAGTTGTATGCTTCCGCAGTGCTAGCCTACATCATGACTGGCCCATCTCCTCCCTGTGATCCTTCTGTAAGCGGATGTCCAATTGCACACTTAAATCTTTCCATCCCTTTTGTATCACTAAACTTGGTCAACTGTCTGGAAGAGATCTACATTTATAACCATTCCAAAGGAAAGTGACCCAACAGAATGATCAAATTACAGAACAATGTCACTTATATCACATGCCAGTAAAATGTTACTGAAGATCATTCAACAATGGTTACAGCAGAGGGTCAGGGAGCTGCCAGAGGTTCAGGCTGGATTCAAAAGAGGACCTGGAACAAGTTTCCATGACAGGTTGCTGCTCTCAGATGGATCATAGCTCAAAGCAGAAAATACTAGAAAGATGTTTACCTGTTTGTCACTGACTGTTCCACCCTTAAGAAACTGTAGATAAACCTGTGAAGAATGGGAATTCAGAACATTTCATTGTGCTCATGAGGAACTTGTACATGGAGCAAGAGGCAGTTGTGCAAACTGAACAAGGGAATACTACATGGTCGAAAATCAGAAACAGATTGTATGCTGAGAACATAATCAGAGAAGCTGGCTTTTATGAAAAAGAACGTGGTACCAAGATTAGAGGAAGACTTCTGAACAACCTATGGTGTGCCAGTTCCACAACCTTGCTTGCTGAAAGTGAGTACTTGCTGCTGGTGGGTATGGATAGCAGCCTCAGGATCGGTTACATTGCAATGTAAAGAGTAAAACACCGCTCACAGTGGGACCAATAGATAATATCATGCTTAATAAAGAAAAGGTTGAAGTTGTTAAGGATTTTGTCGTGCTTCGATCCACAACCACTGGTCATGGAAGTAGCAATCAAATGATCAAAAGAAGAGTTGTGTCAGGTAAATCTGCAGCACAAGACCTCTTTAGAGTATTGAAAAGCAAGGCTCTTACTTTTGGAGGACTAAGGTGCACCTGACCCAAGCTATGGTGTCTTCAATGACCTCCTTCCTATGCATATGAAAGTTGGGGATTGAATGAAGAAGACCTAAGAAGACTCTGTGCATTTAGATTGTGGAGCTGGAGAAGAATATTGACCATACCATGGACAGAAGGACAAACCCATCTGTGTTGGAAGAAGTCCAGCCAGTGTGCTCCTTAGAGGCAAGGAGGGTGAGACTTCCTCTCACATGCTTTGGACATGTTGTCAGGAGAGACCAGTCCCTGGAGATGGGCGTCATAGCTTGTAAATTAGAAGGGGAGTCAACAAGGGGACGGCCCTCGAGGAGATGCATTGACACAGTGGGTGCAACAATAGGCTCAAGCATTGGACCAGTTGTGAGTATGCTGCAGGATCCGGCAGCATTTCCGTCCATCGGGCATATGGTCACGATGTGTCAGAATTGACTCACTACACCTGAACACAACAGCCAGACTCACTTGGTAAGAACAACTGTAGCTCCTTTTTCACAATTCTCACCTGCTATAGAAACAAATGCATAGACTTAAGCAACACCTGTCTGAAGCTTTTTCTCTCTTATGCAGGTTTACACATGTAGCTATTCTTGTACCTTTCTTTAAAATGCCTGAGAGATATAAAACAGTGTTCAGTGGGAAAGGCTTTTTAATGACTACTCAAGGCCCCAAATTAAATAAGACAATATTTTAATGTAAGACAATATTGATAAAAAGTAACCTCAAAAATATAAGTTAAATAAAAAATTAGTAAAAACAAAAACTTCTGCAACCACTTCAGTAAGTTCTAGCTGGTGTATTAAGGTAAATCAAAGAAAAAAGAGCCTAGACATTGAAAAGCCACCCAAATTATCCTTTGTTGTTGTTGTTCTTCGGTGACACTGAGTAAGTTCTGCCTCAAAGTGACCTTATGTACAATAGAACAGAACAGTGCCAGGTCCTGCCCCATCCTCTTAATTGTTCTCATGCTTGAGCCGTTGGTGAGGCCACTGTGCCAATCTGTCTTGTCAAGGGTCTTTCTCTTTTTCACTCACCCTCTACTTTATGAAGCCTGGTGCCTTTTTCCAGGGACTGGTCTCTCCTAATAATAAGCATGTGAAATTAAGTCTTGCTATCCTTGCTTCTAAAAAGCATTTGGTTGGCTGTCGTCATCCCAGGACTGATTTGTTAGTTCTTTTAGGTTCTTTCAAGCTTCTCCACCAGCACCATAATTCAAGTGCACTCGTGTCTTCCTTACTCACTGTCCAACTTTCACATGCATATGAGGTGATTAAAAATACTATGGCTTGGATCAGGTGCACCTTAGTCCTCAAAGTAACCTCCTTGCTTTTCAACAAGGATGTTAACATCTATTGTTACAATGAGTAACATCTCTTGCTTTTAAGAAATCTTTCTTTAGTACAGGCAAAAGTATTGTGTACGTAGAAAATCCTCAGGAATTAACAAAGGTTATAGGATACAAAGTCAACACACAAAATCAATGATATTCTTATATACTAACAAGTGTATTGAAATAAAAATGCACACATACACACACCATTTACAATAGCACCCCCCAAATGAAATTAGGTATAAATCTAACAAAACATGTAGAGGATCTTCATGCTAAAAACTGTACTATCTTAATGAAAGCAATTAAAGAATATAAGTTAATGAAAAAACATACCATATTTATAGATTAAGATTCTCAATGTCGTAAACATGTCAGCTCTACACAAATTGATCCACAGATTTCAATCAACTCCAATCAAAATCACATCAAGATTCTAATGCACATATAGACAAGCTGATTCTAAGATTGATATGGACAAAAGAACTAGAATAATCAAAACCACTTTCAAGATATAATACTCAAAGGGAGAATAGTGACAAATTTTAGGACTTACTGTACAGTGCCAGCTATCAGGGCATTGTGGTGTTGGCATGTAGTAAGAACATAATTGTCCAATAATAAACCAAGAAGAAGTATGGCCAATTGATTGTTCAGAACAGTGTAAAGGAAATTCATTAGAGAAAAGATAGTCTTTTCAATAAATGGCATTGGACTAATTGGGCAACCATATGTATAAAAATGAACCTCAACTTAAACTTTACTCCTTACATCTACAAAAACAACTTCAAGAGAATCACAGTTCTAATTGTAAAATGTTTCAGAACCCTATATTCTTCAGAAGAAAATAATCATGACCTTAGAAATATACAGAGTTCTCAGGCAGACCACCAAAAGCTTAATCATAAAAGAAAAAATGACTAACAAGATTTCATCAAAATGGCTGAGCCCCGGTGGCATTGTGGTTGAGTGTGGGACTGCGGCCCATGGGCTTGGTGGTTCAAATCCAGCAGCGGCTCTCCAGGAGCAAGGCTGAATAGCTTCCACGACCACCAGAAGGCAATGATGCCCCCCCCCCAAAAAAAAACAGAAAAAAAAAAGATTTCATCCAAATGGTCATCTTTTTACTTTCAAAGGACACTGATAAGGGAATAAAAGATAAGCTACCCAAAAGGGCTAAATATTTTCAAATCACTCAAAACTCAACAGTAAGGTAACAAGCAACTTAAACAAAAAGCAGGCAGAAGCCTTTGACCATACACTAGCAAGGAGGATGTAAGAATTAGCCCATGCTGTTGTCTATTGTAGTTGCTGTTAAATGTCCTTGAATCCCTTCAGACCCTCGACAATGTGACCCTGCCCTGTCCTGCACCATCCGCACAGTTGTGATCTGGTTGACCCCCTGATGCCGCACTGTTCATCCATCTCCTTGCTTTTCAACGTTACCAAGCATGATGTCCTTTTTCAGGAACTAGTCTCTCCTAATCGCACATCCAAAGTCCAGGAGACAAAGTCTTTGTGGTTCTTACTTATCAAGAGACTTCTGCTGTCCATCTTTCAGGTCAGATTAATCTGTTCTTTTTGCCGTCTGTGGTACTTTGAATATTCTTCTCCAGCACCAGAATTCAAATGCGTCAATTCTTCCTCAGCCTTCCTTACTCATTCTCCAACTTTCACATGCATATGAAGCTTTGGAAATACCATCACTTGGGTCACATGCACTGCAGTCATGAAAGTGACATACTGTAAACAGCGCTTATCTAGCAGGTTGGCCCAGTGCAATGTGTTCTTTAGTTTCTTGACTGCTGTTTCAATAAGCGTTGATTGTAGACACAAGTAAATGAAATCCTTAGCAACTTCAGTCTTTTCTCTGTTTATCAATATGTTGCCTATTGGTCCACTTGTGAGGATTTTGGTTTTCTTTAAATTGCGTTGTAAATCTCACCAAAGCCTGCAGTCACTGTTTTCAGCACACAAGGGTGTGTGCGTAGTGAAGTTTATTAATGAGCTTCCCTCTAATCTCGTTGCCACCTTCTTTCTGTAAGCCAACTTCTCAGATTATTTGACGCTTGTCACTCTGGAAAAACCGTAGACAAGCTCTTACCTGCTACTGGTCATTCTACCAACTCCACTCCTCCATATGCAGCCTAAAGAAATAAAATCTTATATTCACATGAAAGTCTGTGTATGAATACTTGCAGCATCTCTATTTGTAATTGACCCAAATGACAAGAGTCCAAATGTGCTTTAAAGTGCCGATGGCTAAACAAATGATGGTGCACATATAGAGCAGGCTGATGAGCAACAATAAAAAGGACGAGCCACTGATGGAGCGACAATGTGGAGAAATCGCCAAGGCATTTGGCTGAGATAAGTAAGCCTTAGAAGCGTGTATGATTCTATGTGTAAAATATTCTTAACCATCTACTGGAACAGAGCAAATACATGGACACAGATAAGAGCTGGAAACCCAAGGAATCCAGGAAAAATAAACCTCTCAGTACCAATATTGAGAACAGCAATATCAGGAGGGTAAGGGGGATATGCAGGGAGAAAGGGGGAACCAATCACAATGATCTATTTATAACCCCCTCCCAGGGGAATGGACAACAGAAAAGTGGGTGAAGAGAGGCATTGGTCAAAGTAAGACATGAAAGAATAACAATAATTTATAAATTATTATGGGTTCATGAAGGAAGGAGTAAATGAAAGCTGATACTAAGGACTCAAGTAGAAAAAGAAGTTTTGAAAATGGCCTTGGCAACAAATGTACAAATGTGCTTGACACGATGAAAGGATGGGTTGTGATAAGAGTTGTATAAGGCCCTAATAAAATTATTTTTGATAAATAGCTGAAATACATTTTCTAAAAAACTAAAAAGAAAAGAAAGAAAACATGATGAAGTACAATAGCTGGTCAGAGTGCTTGGGGGAACTTTACTGTATCCTGATGGCAGTCATGGTCAGATGAATCAACCCATATGTTAAAATGTATACACCTGTACCCCAAGCAGAGTCCATTTTACTTTATGTTAAGTGAAAAAGATAAAGAACCTCCTGCATGGCACAAAACACCAAGAAACAAAAATCAAAGTGAGTAAAAGTATTTCCTCAAAGGGAGGAAAAATTTTTCACAAAAAAATTTTCAATATAACAAACAGCTCTTAAATATTAATAATAAAGCTGAAATCACTTACCTATCAGAGAACCAAGGGTGGGAGCAGAATAGTTCATATTAAAGGAAATACAAATGACTCATAAAAATAAGAATACATGGTCAGTATTGCATCTGAGAACAATACACATTAGAAGAACGCAACAGAAGGGAATGCTGACAGACTCTGAAAAATGAAGCTAATGTCATTAAACCACATTTGCAGAAATTGTGAAATTGGAACCTAATTTGCTTCACCAACTTTTACCTAAAAACAGTTAATCACCTTTATCAATTAGAATGGCAAAAATCCCAAAATTTGATAATACAAAAAAAATTGTTGTCCACAGAGGCCAGTGTAAGACATGAAAAATGGTAATAGCTCATAAGTTATCAAGGCTGCATGGGTGAGAGAGGATGGGAAAGGGGGGCGGGGATGAGGAGCTGACACCAAGGGCTCAAGTAGAAAGAAAATGTTCTGAAAATGATGATGGAAGCATATGTACAAATGTGCTTGACACACAGATGAATGCATGGACTGTGATAAAAGCTGTGAAAACCCCCAATAACATGATTTTTAAACACTGTGGTCCAGGCATTTTCGTTTGCCATGGGGGTAAAATTAATCATTTTGGCAACAGCTGTCAAATATTTGCTTGGACTCAGCCATATCCCTTCTTCAGGGGCAAAGGAAGGAAGTGTCTGTAAGGTTAGTCTTCGCAGCCCTTCTTTGTGGTAGCTGAACAGCACAAACAAGCCAAATTCCATCACTAGGGACTAGCTAACTAAATCATATGCAGATACGGTGTGTAGCTAATCATTCATTAACAAGCCCCAGGGGTGTTTCTGGGTATGCACAGAACTGCCAACTACAGGGTATCCTGCTCCAACCCGCCCGTGGCCACACCGCGGGAGAAAGACTTAGAGCCTCAGCAACGGCACAGGGCCACTGCACCCTGGAGTCGACTCAACGACAGAGGCTTGGTTTGGGTAACCAACTGTTGCCCTACTCTGCAGCTAAAAAAACAAAAAACAAAAAAACAGAGACAATTCTTTATGCCCTGATAAGAGATGAGTTTCAATACATATTACTGATCAGTGAAAAAAAGCCAAGTGTAGAATAAGTGTATCAGGATGTGCAACATTTGCTGTAACAGGTGAGAGATACAAATAGATCATGACCTGTACCATGGGCAGGAGAGGACAAAAAATAGCAAAACTGGTTATTGGTGGGAAGAGAACTGTGGAGAAAGAAGGTGTAAATACTTTTACCACATGCCTTTCCGCACTTAAGATCTTTGTAGGCATTCATATAAATTAGTTGTAGGATACCATGAAAGTAATAATTATATTTACAAATGTGAAGACAAATTTCCTATGATTGGTTAGTCATCAGCTCTGTGGAGTACAATAGAACTGGCCTAAGAGTAAGGTTGAGTTGAGACGAAGCCAGAAGAAATCTTTCTCTTACAGAAGACGGAAAAACGCAGAAGGAAGTACAATGTGTGTGTGTGTGCGTGCGTGTGTGTGTGTGTGTGTGTGTGTGTGTGTTGGAAGGGTGGGGGGTGAGGAGTACCAATAGGGCAGAAAGATGAATGGTGGGTGAGATGCTGATCAAATAAGGAGGCAGGAGCAATTGCTCTGAACACTGCAGAAGGTGGCTTGGAGCACAGCAGAGGGCCAGTTGGGAGCTGAGTTTGGAGGCTGGTGCAGCAGTCTGAGAGGGAAGGGGTGGTGGCCTGACCAGAGGCAAAGTTGTACAGAGGAGTGGCTGGGCCTAAGACGCTTCTTGTGAGCAGGGTGGTCCCATACTCCCCCAGCCACAGTCCCGGGTCGGACCACAGTGGTCCATAGGTCATCATTGGTAGATCTCTTTGGAAGTTGATTGTCAGGTTTTCATTCTAGCCTCTTTGAGTCTGAGAGTTCCACTGCTGTCCGCTCGACATCCAAACAGATGGCCTGTCTCCCCGGACAGACAGGAGGGTGATGGCTGCTCATGGGGTGCACTGGCCAGGCATCAGACCCCACCTTCAGTAGGAAAGGAGAGACTTCAACCACTGAACTCCCCTGCCCCTGAGAGATGCTTAGAAGGTAGAAGGTAAGGTTGAGGAGGCTTAAAGAGTGGGCCAGGGAGAAAAAGGAAGCAGGAAGGGCTTCCAGATATCTGGAGGGGCAGCCAGGGGGACAGGATGTGGCTACTATTCTTGGAGACAGAAAAAAATAGAAAGAAGCCCAGATTTATTGAAAAGGAGGAGTTTGATTTTGCTTCAGGACACTCTGAGTGTCTGAGGGGTCTTAGGGTCAGGACTCAGCGGAGAGACATCTTACATACGACCTCAAAATACCAACTCAGGGCATGTGAGTCAATGACTGGAGTCTTCAAGAAATGCAGGGCAAACCTAGGAGCTCACTGGCAAGGACATCACCTGAGCCCCAGAGTGCTACCTGGGGTAAGACAACAGCCACGATGACTCTCATTTGCCAGACAAGGAGACCAGACTGGGTGTCTGAGGATTGACTCTACTCATGCAGCTAACAGTCTCCACTCTGACTTGTCCTCCAGAATCCCATCACACCCCTGGATTTGTCCTTTTCTCAGCTAAAACGTCTCTGGAAATGAAATGGCTAACAAATGTGCATTTTCCTGCTTCGTAGATTTTAATGAGTTATTATAACACATATATCTTAAAAAACAACAACAACAACAACTCAAACCTAGAAAAATAAATAAAGAATGCCATTGCTGGGCTAATAAGAAAGCTTTAATTTGTGGGGCTCTCATCCTCATTTCTAATATTCATCCTGGTTGTACTCCTTCTAAGGCAGATTTGTTGGTCTGTTGACTGTCTGTGGCAGTCACCTAATCTGGTGTCAAATTGAGGATTAAGAGTATAGGGGTGAAGTATAGCCTATAAATATGGAGATAGCCAATGAGATCTCTGTGAGGGCATGGCCTTCTCCTGAAAATTCTGGGAAATCAGCTGTATTTCTCCCTTGGAGGTGAGACTCACCACTCAGTCTCTTGGAGATGCTTTACTGACAAAACACAAGACTGACTCCCTGTGAACATCCCTGAGGAGAAGATACTTGAAACTACCTTAGTGCCCTGAGCTAGACAAGCCACATGGATGCAACCAGACCCGGAACCCTGGAAACTGGAGGAGTCACAGGGAGACCCCCTGCAAGTTCTACCACCACTGAATACACAAGACTCTGCACCCACTGACCTCCGTTTGACCTGATGTCATTGCATGTGCTTCATGAGTCTGAAGACTTTACAGATTGGTATTGGACATATGGGAATCCCCACAGGAACAATAATGGGAGTAATGATATCATTAGGTTAGAGGGAAAGTGGAGGCAGAAAGGGGAATCAATCACAATGATTGATATATAACTCCTTGCCAGGGGGACAAATAACGGAAACATTGGTGAAGGGAGATAGCAGTCACTATAAGATATGAAAATAACAATATTTTATAAATTATCAAGAGTTCATGAGGAAGGTAGGATGGGGGAAGTGGTGAAAAAATTAAGAGCTGATTCCAAGGCCTCACGTAGAGAGAAAATATTTTGAAAAGAATGATAGCAGCATATGTATAAATGTGCTTGATCCAATGAATGTAAGGGTTGTTATAAGAACTGTAAGAACCCCCTCAAAATGATTAAAAACAAGTAAAAAAAGCTTTAATTTGTTATATGTAATTTATCAAACAAAGTCTCTCTCCTGCAGTGACCCTAATCCAACCAAGTCATCTATAATCTCTACAGGATAAATTATGAGAACATACCCGCAAAGGATACAAAAAGATTTGAAACCTCTCATTGTCCACAGAGGTCGATAGCCAAGTTCTAGGCACCCATCAAGAGTGACAGAATGAGATGTGCAAGCAAAGGTTCAAAGGGGACAATTGATGTGTGTTCTCATCACACAGTGAAGTCACCTCTCCTGTTCACAAGCATATGCTACACAATGAAAGCAAAAACTAGCTCACTAATGTCTTTCTCTTAATGCTCACTCACTACATATATATTTTTAAGAATGCATTTGCCATTTCCTATATCAAACCCACCAACATATAACATAAAATAAATACCGCTTCATTTATCAATTTAATTCATTCAGACACCATTTTCCCTTACACTAACAACTAGTGATTTCTGTCCCTTCATCTCCATTATGCCTCGTTTATACTTGTTAGTAAATCAGATGTGTGGGACTTGTGCTTTCTAATCCTATTTCAGCTCTAGAACATTCTTTTTGGGAGTTTTGGTTGTTTTTTTGTTTCTGTTTTTGGGGCATCACTGCCCTCTGGTGGTCATGGGAGCTACCCAGCCTTGCTCCTGGAGAGCCGCTGCTGGATTTGAACCACCAAGACCGTGGGCAGCAGTCCCGCATTCAACCACTATGCCACCGGGACTCAGCCCTCTGGAACATTCTTTGCACTGGGTTTCAGGTTGTTAAATATAAGTTAAAGAAGCCTTGGATTATTTGGGTGAGGAGGCAAGGAGAGAGGGTATCATAGGGATGCTTAGAAAGTTCTTAGCCACAGCTTATCTTCAAAAAGCAACTACATTTAAATATTGTCGAAAGCGATCCTATTGTTTATCTAGATTTTATTATATGTACAGGATAACTTCTTTGAAGAATACTTTCACTTCATACCAGGTTCAAATATTTAAAAAATCCCAATTCTGCTGCCTCGCAAATCCAGCTAGACCAGGGGATATACATTGGAGCCAAAAACATGGAGAATTCTGGATAGATGATCTCTCAGGAACAGCGATGAGAGTGGTGATACCAGGAAGATGGAGTAGAAAGGGGGACCAATTTCAAGAATCTACATATAACCTCCTCTCTGGAGTACGAACATCAGGGAAGTGGGTGAAGGGACACATCAAACAGTGTACAGTAAGAAAAAGTAATAACAATTTGTAAATTATTTAGATTTCATGGGAGCAGAGGGAGGGAGGGAGGGAGGGAAAATATGGGGAGCTGGTACCGGGAACCTAGGTGGAGGGAGGTTGTTTTGAGAGTGATGATGGCAACAAGTGGTCTGCATACAATTGACGTATGTATTGATCATGATGGGAGTTGTTTGTGCCCCCAATAAAATGATTTATAAAATATAAATTAGTTATGCATAATACTCATACTTAGAATGTTAGGTTTAACTAATGATATCTTTAATCTGATATCATCAGAAAGGTTTTTTTAATCAGAGAGTTTTAAAGAAATTAATGGATCATTGATTTCTCTTCACCTTTGACAAGAAATGTTTTTAATATAAAGTGACTTCATCTTAAAAAAAAGAAAAGTTTATATGGCAGAATCTTACACTTTCAATATGTAATGTATGAGATGGTACTTATGAAAAATATGATCAACAACAACAACGTCACACTCCTTGCCACGAGGTGGCTCTGACTCAACAACCCTTACAGGGGCAGGTAGATCCCGGCCTGCGGGGTCCCAAGACGTAACTCTCTTCGGTTTTTTAACAGCTTTATTGCCACCTAATCCACATAGCATACAAATCAATAGTTCAATCAAGGAGAGCTGTACAATCATCACAACCATCAATTTAGAACATTTTCTCCACCCTCCTCCCCTCCGCCCATGGTCAAATGACTTTTAAATTATTTTGAAAAGTGTGAGTCACCACCATCAGTTCTACTAAGTGCTCCCTCCCCCTCCCACAGCCACTGCCTGCTCCCCTAATCCCCCCCAACTTCCCTATCTCCCACGCCCACCCCCACCTCCCCTATAAACCTTGCATCAGTTCTTATCTCTGGAAAACCCAACAGAAAAAATAAAAACAGAAAACAAATGAAATGGTAAGGATAAAATGTAAAAAGTGAGAAACAAAAGAACTCTGTGAATAATTAAAAGGCCAGGGAAGATACTTTTGTCATAGAACAAGCAAGAAGTTCTTCTTGCACCTAGAAGAATGTTCAGGTTGGGTTAAGAGGGAGGTCAACTGGCCACGTATCAAATTTGACCTAGGAGAATCATGAGTGCATTTATATCTCTCTGGTAGTAAAGTTGTTGACTGCTCTCCTATGGTGGGGCTCTGCCAGTGCTTCATCAGGCTAGATAGCCTGCAAACTGGCTCTGACTGTGACCTTTACAGGAGTGGACACCCTCCCCTTTCTCCAGAGGAGGAGATGGTGGTTTCTAACTCATCTTGTTTGGTAGCCCATGCACAGCCCACTATATCACTAGGGCTTCTTGAAAAATACCAAGTCCTCGGGAGGTGAGGGGGATTAAAAAGGAAAAAAATCTCAAACTAGAGTATTGAGCAATTCCTTGGTCAGGCCACAGATCACACCAACCCCAGGCACAAAGGCACAGGCGCTGCCTGGTCCTCACTGATCCCATGGTGGGCTGTGAGTCAGACAGTTTTGATTCAGGGGGCTTTCAATGGTTGAGTTTTGAAAGTAGTTAGCCAGGCCTTTCTCCCTCACCCACCTTTTTGGGGAATTCTCCTCAATCATGCAGCCTCATAGCCACCAGCAAGCCTGCGCTGAGATATAGGTGGTGTCTGAGCAGAGTGTATTGATTGGAGTCAAACCTGAGTCTCTCGGGTGGGACAGAAGAATTCTATGAATCCCCTTAGAACACTGAGAATGAACACTATCTTCTATTCTATTCTCCAAAATGTTTGCAGGAAATAAGCAGTATAGCCATCAATGGGGGAACTATTGAAAGTGATAAGATTTCCCATTTACTTGATGGCCCCAGGAGTTGGCTGTGTTCTTAGGTGCTGCTCCTCAGAGTGACCCTGGGAACAGAAGGAAATCCTGCCTGCTTCCGCACCATTCTCCAAGTGGCTTGTATGTTTGAGCCCCGAGGGATAGTCACGGTTCCCCGGGGTTATCTGTTCTTTTTTGGTTGGTTGGTTGGTTTTGGTGGCATCACTGCCCCCTGGTGGGAGTAGGAGGGCCAGCCTTGCTCCCGGAGAGCTGCTGCTGGATTTGAACCGCCAACCCAGTGGGCCACAGTCCCGCACACAACCACTGTGCCACTGGAGCTCAGCCCCCCTCTACATTCTTTACCAAGCATGATGTCCTTCTCCAGGACACGGTCTCCCTTGACAATATGTCCAAATCACATTAGACAAAGCCTTGCCATTCTTGCCTCTAGGGAGCATTCTGGCTGTACTTCTCCCAAAGGAACAGCAGTCAACACATCAAGTTATGTATTTAATTGAACAAATCTGTTGCAAAAGTTCTCAAGATATACCCATGAGTATTAAGGTGTATCTGACCATGCCATCAAATCTTGAAATGTTTTTAATTAACCATTCATAACTTGATCAAAATAAAAGAATAAATAATGATCATTTGTAAATGTTTCACATAGATAAGATTGATGGAACCCTAGTTTTTTTAGGCCTTACTCTGCATAAAGTTATGAGGATTTTTTGTTTGTTTGTTATAACTCTCCATGGGATTTTCTGGTGATTTTTACAAAAACAAGAACATCCCTGCCCCTGGGAAGTGGCTAGAGAAAGAGCCATATTCTTCCAGTCTATCCATGAACACGCTTAGCTTGTCAACCAGAATTAGCATCATATGCAAAGGGGTTTCCAGGGACAACATCAAAGGCCACCTGCCTCCCAGATTGGTGTCCTTCTCCTTACATACCAAAGAACTGGTTGCCTCCTATTGGAAAAAAACCCAAAACTTCACCAATGTTTGTGGACTTTAACTTGTCTTTCTTTTCATTGCTCCATCTCTTCCTGGAGTTAGATTTTTCTGCATCCAGAGACATTGTACTCATCAGAACGTACACGGAACACTTCCCACATGGCTCATTAGCCTGGGCCACTTCTGCTCATTCGCCCTGCTGCTGCCGGTGCCTGTGCAGGGCACTCTGGGGTGGAAAGTTAATGTGCCGTTCACTGACGATGTCTTCGGGCCCGGTGGCATCACTGAGCAGTTTGTCCAACTGTCCAGCGAGTCTCTTCTCACAGCAGATTAGAACCAACTATTTAATTAATATCCTCAGCACACTGGGTCTCCTTTCTCTCAGTTATATCTAAAGGGCTTATGAAGCTCATTTTCACTGACATCCACCTCATTCTCACTGTCTTCAGACCCCTTCTTCTGCTTAACCACACTCTCAAGGCACTCTGTTATCTTCTGAGGGCTGTTAGTGCTGCAGCATTCATGAGAGTCGCTAGGAAAAACTGCAGCAGTCACTTCGTTATCTGAGATGGAGGGAACTGCAAATTCAATATTCACTACCTCAGTCAAAGACCTAGAATGGTCTTCTTACTGGCTTGCTCACCTTCTGCCTCATCCTGGAGCACAGCTTCTTCTTCCTCAGCATGCTGAAAGGGTTTCCAGTGACCATGGAAACCCAATTCCCACAGCTTGTCCCACTGATCTGGAGCTATGTTGCTGTACTAAGCAGTGTCACCCTGCAGTTTTCAGTCCGTCATAATCATGAATTAATTGGGAAGATCAGAAAAGAACCAATAACTTTACATTGCAGTGTTGGTGAAAAAATATTGACTATACATACCATAGACTGCTCAAGAATGAACAGCTCTGTCTTGGAAGAAATGTAACCAGAATGCCCCTTGGAAACAAAGAGGACAAGACTGTGTGTCTCGCACACTCGGGACATATTATCACAAGGCATTAGTCCTGAGGGAAGAACATCACGCTCGGTAAAGCAGAGGGTCAGCAGGAAAGGCAAGACCTTCAAGAAGACCGACTGGCATGATGGCTGCCACAATGGACTCAAACACAGCAACCATTGTCACAACGGCACAGGACCCACCGACCGAGCAGTGTTTTGTTCTCTTTTGCACTGGATCATTCTGAGGCAGAACTGACTCAACCATTCCTAACAAGAATCACAACTTCTCTGATAGTAAAATTTAAAGATCAATGTTATAATAAAACATTCAGCTGTTAAGACAGTTAAAATTTCATTTCAACTTTCATAAGCCAGGATTGTTGATGATTCGGCAACAGTGCGACCTACCACAATATAATCATCTCCTTAATACCCACCCACCCCACCCCCCAAAAAAAATCCCCTCCTAATGGGATTTGCACTGAGGGACCAATCAGGTGTAAGAAGAGTAGGGTGGGATGCCACATCCCTTGTCAGATAACAGCCCCAATCAAATCGATGGAGAGGAAGTTTCTTCAGGGGTGTGGCCTGCTTCCCGAGTAGGTGAGTACTTTAAAAAGCTTGCTCGCTTTTTGAGAAGTCTGACCTCTGCTTCTTTAAACTTGAGTCAGTGGCCTGCTATATTGCCTGCCTATCCGGGGAGTTGTCAGTGGGCTGCCATCTGAACGACTGATCTTGAATTTATTCCCCTCTGTAGTCATAAGCCTGTCATCTACGTGACGATCTTAGGTTCACTTGGTCCCTCAGCTATACAAGTCAGGAGAAGCCTTCAACCTAACATCTGAACCACAGACTTGGGACTTGCCCACTGCTACAATTGTGTGAGCCATTAATGTCATAGTTGACATGACTTCTGTGAGCTAATGACTTAGATAATGCATTCAAAGATCACTCAGTCCAGTTTGATGAAGCCCATCCCTTTTGAAGGAAACACTGGCAGCATATATTAAGGCCTTATATCCAGACAAGATCAGGTCAGTTTGAGCACATATGGCAAGTGCAGGAATCCTAGCCTAATTTTTGCAGATGGCTCCAGCTGACAATCTTGCTTTGAAGGACACCCCAAGGCAAAAGGGAGGAGCAGTATAGTTTTGTGGTCTTGATCATGGGCTCTAAAATTAGACTAGCTGGGGTTTACATACTGGCTCCCCAATTTACTGGCACTGTAAAATGGACAAGTTACCTTATTTCTTCAAGCCTTGGTTTTATCATTTGCAAAAGGGGAGTGGTATATTTCTTTTTTTTTATTTTATTGGAGGCTTTTACAGCTACTATAACATTCAGTACATCATTTGTATCAAGCACATTTGCACACATGTTTCCACATACATTTTCCAACATTTTCCACTTGAGCCCTTGGTACAAGCTCCTCTTTAAAAAAAAAAAAACTCCCCTTTCCCCTCCCCCCCTTTTTTTAATGAATCATTTTATTGGGGGGCCCATACAACTCCCATCACAATCCCTAACAATATCAGTTGTATGCAGGCCACTTTTACACACCCATTGCCATCATCACTCTCAAAACATTCTCCCTCCCTCCAGGCCTCCATTATTAGCTCCCTATATTACCCTTCATCCACAAATTATTTTTTCATCCTGTACACTGTACAATGTGTTCCAACACTCACTTCCCTGTTGACTGTGTCCCAGAGTCCCAGAGAGGAGGCTACGTGTAGATCCTTGAAGTTGGTTCTCCCTTTCTATTCCTCCATCCCTCCACCCTCCTGGTATTACCACTCCTATTACTAGTCTTGATGGATCATCTATCCTAAGTTTCCATGTTGCCAACTTCACTGTACATCTCCTGGTCTAGCTGGATTTATGTGGTAGAATTGGGGTCATGATAGTGGGTGGGAGACAGCATGGGAACTAGAGGAAGGTTGCATATTTTACAGCCCCTACCCTCTATCTTAACTGACTCATCTCCTCCCTGTAACCCCTCTGCAAAAGGATGTCACCTCACCTATCGATGGGCTTTGGGTCCCCAATCTGTACTCCCCCTCATTAATAATAATATAATTTTAGTTCACGATGCCTGACGCCGGATCCCTTCACC